>CM076649.1:27115157-27134909 GCA_038496675.1 Rachycentron canadum
CCCCTACCCCCACCAACCCCCCTCTCCACTCCCTCCTTGTATACAAACAAACTAGTGTAAGAGATGATCTTCTGTGTATTCTTCCCCTTTCATTCTGCATCGAGACTGAATCTGGAGGGACACTTCTCATCAGGAACAGACGCACACACACACACACACACACACTGCAGGCAGGATATGCTAACCCAAGAAGCAGCTTTGGCGGTTACATTGAGCTCAGAATGATCCCAGATGGTCTGTTTGTGGACGTTGGGTTCGGAGGACGACTGAAGTTGCTCTGAAACCAGAGAATCTTTATGTTCAAGGTAAAAAAACAAAAACGAGCCTGTTCATCAGAGTGCTGTCTTGTTCTTTTTTACTTTTGGATAATTTTTAATTTTTAATTTTATTTTTTTTGCAATGTTCAAAAACTTGGCGCCGAGATGAATCTGAAGGGTCTGAACAGCGTTCCCAGACACTCATGACACTAAAACACCTTTTCCTAGTTGATACTGAGGGAAAACACTGATTAACATTGACCTTTGTATACACAAGCCTCAACAGCCCAGATAAGCGTAGATTTAAGAAACCTGCTCTTAAGATGAAGATTCTGGTCGTCACATTGATGAGCTCAGTGGTTCCCAACCTTTTCCAACTCGTGTCCCAACTCATGAAAAGCTGAAATCCCGCCCCCCAATACAGAGGCCAAATGATGCCTTTTCAGAGCTTCTTATTTTCATGATAATGACGGAACAATCAGGATTGATCTGAAAACAGGAGCTCAGTTGCTTGAAAGAACGATGACTTTATGATTGATCTGTTTTTTGACTCCTTCCCTTTAATTCTTCCTGTTTCTAACCAGCTGTCCATGTGGATACTCCTGTTTCTGTCCTGTTTCTGCCTTGTTTCTGTCATGGATGGGATCTTTTATCAGATGACGCGCTCCTGCAGCAACAACATAAAAGTTCTTCGTCATTTTTAATGTTTTTATTTTCGTACAGTTACATCTTTTCACCAAAAAGCCCCGGCCCACAGGCTGGGAACCACTGCTCAGAAAAGGCCACAATAAAAGTGATGATAATAAATCCCTGGCTTGGATGTTGTATCTTAATTTGAAGGTACAACGTCAGTGTCTGCCAGTCCCCCACGTCATTCCGATTTTTATTTTGACTATAACTATCAATGCTATGCCATTGCTGCTATAAAATCTTTTTAAGAAGGAAGTTTGGTGGGAAAAAAGTTCAAGGGACAGGAAGTGTACCGAGAAGAACTTTTTGTGCATAAACACATTAATTTCATGAGATTAATTCCTTTTAGATCATGTTGAGATTTTTTTAAATCAGACACAAAGTCACTTTGAGAAAAAGTCCCTGAAGAGTTTAGGTCAAATCAGAGGAAAAGAAAGAGCTCAGTGAAGCCACCAGGGGGCGGGAGGAGGCAGAGTTGATTGTATGTTATCCTGCGAACACTGGGGTGGAAGGACGGTCGGAGCAAAGATTACTATTATGATTATTATGCCCTGGTCTTATTTTTATCAGGCCCCCACCTCCTCAGAAAGATGCTGCCAAACGGTTGGAATCATGACCTGTAGCATCATGTTGTTGTTTCTCTGGCCTCATCGTCCTCTCGCTGCTCTTCTCAGTGTGGGATTGTGTGTTCAGAGAACTATTACCTGCGCGTTGTCAACCATTTGTCCAGCGAAAGGGAAAAAAGTTCTTGTTGTTTTTTTTTTTTTTGTTTTTTTTGAGGAATGAAGAACAGATGATGCAGGAAGAGGAGGGATACAAAGCGGTGTGAATCACTTGGGCTGAGTGCCTCGTCTTTGCTCTTTGTCTTGTTTCTTTTCCCTCAGATTAGTTTTAATAGCAGTTCATACTAAGAGTTTCTAAATATGTAAATCTGTCGCTGTATATTGCTGTTTTTTTTTTTTTTTAATGCACCATTTATTTCTTTTGCCTTTTTTTTTTGTTTGTTTCTCCAATGGGAAAAAAATACTTGACATATGTGAGGGGGATTTTTGCATTGAGGTTAGTCCCAGTGTTTTCTGTATCAGACAGACTGTACTGTACATTAAATGGATGCAAGTCGCTGGTTTTATTCAGTCTTTTCACAACAGGGTCTGTATTTTGGGAGAATATGTCAAATGTTTCTGTTCATGACGTTGGTCTTCACTTCTTTTTTGTTTTCGAACATGAAAACATTTTTGCACAATGTCTTTTTGTGAATGTTAACCTGTTTCTGTACTGTCTTTGCTTTCTTTTGTGTGTGCAAGAGTGTGTGCGTGTGTGTGTGTGGTAATGAGCGAGTGTGTGTGTGTGTGTGTCGGTGTGCATGCATGCGCACACGTTTTTGATGTGAAGCTGTGTTTCTATTTCAGTCTCGTTCTTACAGGTCACATTTCTTGTTGGGAAAAAAAACATAGTTGTTGCCTTGTCACAAGTTTGTGGCTACATATAATTTATTATACTTTTTCTTTTGCTTTGCCAAACTTTCACCAAATATGACATTCTTTCTCTCTTAGTTTCATTACGTATTATTCAAAGTAAAATGCCTTATTTAGCAAGTATTTTTTTTGTATAGATGTTCTGTTACATCTCCATATAGGGACATGTTATCGTGTTTGTGTTCAGTTTGTCCTTTTCTTGTATGTGTACACGGCCTTGCTGATGTGCATTATCTTCAAAAAGCCAACAGTAATGCGAAGGTACCACTGTCCAAATCACTGCGTCAATGAGTTAATTCCAGAAAGTCAATCAGTCGTCCCTCAAAGCACAAACACAGAGTTAACAAAAAGTGACTGTTTTCTTACCAGTGCCTCGAAAATTACTTTAAATACTTTCTCTTTTTGTGGGCTTCACTATGTTGACATCACGTTCTCCGCAGTGATGTTGCCACCGGAGAAGTGATGAAGATGTAACGTCTTTGTTGGATGTCACCATTAGCAGATGATGCCGTGCTGTTCGTTAGAGGGAAATTTTGTTTGCTCACCAGCTTCATTGTAGAGATTCAGAAAACTCCCATAAGTTTTTGATCAGAGCAAAGGGTGAGAACCTTCCTCCAGCTTTTAAGAAATCATGTGAGTCTGTCCAACAGTATATACACAAAGTAATGTGTAGTAGTGACTT
The DNA here is from genome assembly GCA_038496675.1 of Rachycentron canadum. Lineage (NCBI taxonomy): Eukaryota > Metazoa > Chordata > Actinopteri > Carangiformes > Rachycentridae > Rachycentron > Rachycentron canadum. Next base: position 27,118,262 of record CM076649.1, read on the forward strand.
ATATAGAAGAGCCAAAAATACAGTAGACATTGTTAGTTATTTTGAGGCTATGTCCACATTACTACGTTTTAGTTTAGAAGACTTGAAACTAGAGACTGAGACCATAACTTCATTAAGAAAACATTTACTGAGCTAATAAATCAAGTGGAGTCGCCCCCGATGGGTGTTAGATAGAATCAGCTTTAAGGCTCTTTTATAGACACGACTACCAGTGGTGGAAGCAACATGAGGAACAAATAACAGTTAATGACGTTGTCATCTTTACTTTGCAGCTGTAGATGAGTTAAATTCTGTATTTTAAAGCTACAACTGTCTTTAATTTTTCTGCCACAACACAATCTGCTTCCTGTTTACACCGGCTCGCGTGTGCCCGGCGTACCTGAATGGTCGTGCATGTATGCATTTCCAGGTGTTGTTTCCATCCCTGATGGCAGATAACGTCAGCTAGTTTCTGAAAATGGCAAATTCTAAGGTAAACACAGTTCAGATTTCATTGGCTGTAACGATACCACACACTGAGAAGTATTGCTGTCTTCTAGTTACTTCACGTTGGACTCGAAGACAAATGTGTGACATCATTTCTGTTGATAAAATTGGAAATCTGCTGGAGGTTGATGGTCTTTTCCTTCATCAATGACGATCTCACCCATGTTTGCTTTCTCAAATCTCTACTGAAGCATTTTATCTGAGAAGTTTCCCTTTAAGGACGGCTGTTCAGTCCATACCATTACGTTTGGTATCTACAGTAGGATGGTAATGCACATGCAACATATATCCAACTCAAGTATTTCATTGTTCTTGTGTGTTTGTTGAAATTCCTAAAGATAAAAAAAAAAAGCAGAAGGAGAGTCAGGTGTTACAAACCACAGCTAAATTATCTGTAAAAACAAACAAAAAAAAAAAACTTTCAACACTCCAGCCCACGTATGCACATTATTTCCTGTTACTGGCGTGTTCTTGTGTGAAAACTTGAAACAAACCCCCGTAGATGCAGCATGTGACGGCAGCTGGAGGTCGGTCATGCGTCGGCTCTGTAATGTTCACGTCACACCATGCCTTCTTTAACAGTGTTCTCTCTTTGGGTCAACGTATCTGTTCCTCCGAAGGGTCACCTCAACATGTTGTAAACGTTTTATCTCTCCATAAATAATGTATTTATTGTGCAGTTCCTGTCTCTGCATCGTTGTCTCATGACTGATTAATTGGTTTTGTTGCTCTTGACCGTCTCCTGAAAGACTAAAAGTGTTGGTTCACATGGAAGTGAAACTGTCGGCTTTTTCTCAGCAGCCTTCATCATCTGCTTTTTACCTGGAATAACTCGGTCCCTGCACGTATGTTCTCAACATGCAGTCGCCCCTGTACATGTGCCATTACACTCCAACCTGAGGGCCCTCTGTGGGATGATTGGTTTGAAACTATTTGCTGTTTCCTTTCTTTTGACTCAGGATGCAGCTAACAGGTGCCCCAGATAATAAAACCTACATTATATTAATTTTCTCTATTGAAAGCAGAGTCTGGAGCAGATGTGACAGTTAAACCCATAGAGTTACACAATCACAGCTTCTGTTCAGAGAAGAGCAGAAAATGTCTCAATTCACTTTTTTTCTTTGTTTTTATTCTTTTGCTTTTATCAGAAGTACTAGATTCAAATATCTAGAACAGCTCAAAAAAACGGATTGACTTGATAAAGGAGGACTTTGTGGCCTGTGGCAGTCACAGGTCTGGTTCTCCAGACTGACTTGGTCAGGAGTTTGGGGTTTGAAGGGTCTGTCCCACTGTCCTTTGACCTCCCTGTAGGAGGAGACCAACAACATCTAAGCTGTGTCACTTAAATAATTCAGAACTGAACTGAAAAATCCCGAGAATCTGATAGAAATGAGAAAATTCTCATTTTGTTTTCTGTCTAAATTCATTTCAGGCTGGTTTCACAGACACTTAAATGTAATATTGATGTAATGAGAATTAGGCGTCCCAGGTATTTTTCCCTTTTCTCTGTAATATTTTATGTTTATTAAAGGTCCATATTTTAACTTCTCCAGTCTTTTATTTTGAAGTGTTGATATCCATAAGAAGATATATTTGTGGTTTTAAGAAAACCATCTCAGTGTAGTTTAACTCCTCTCTCAGGCTGAGCTCTGGAGACAACAGGTTTTCTGTGTGGTCCAGTGGTTATACAGCAAATAAATCTTCCGAAGTTGGATGGTGCCTCCCAGTGCTCAGGACCTGGGGGTGTGGCTGAGGGCGGTGACATCACAAAGTTCCAGAAGTCCTGAGGCTGGTTTTAAGGCTCAGTTCCTGAAAACAGGCTGTGAGCATTTCTCTGTGAAGGAGACCTTTGATACTTTCACTGTATTAATATAGAACCTGGACCTGCTTTATAATCAGAGACCACATGGACGACGTCCATGATTATAAAATATAGGACCTTTAAGACTTGGCTGTGTTCTTTTAATCCCCATTTACAGTGAGCCCAGAAAATTAAAATTACTTTCTATGAGAGCCTGAGATAAGACTTGGTGACAGACGTAAGACTGATCTCTTATATGTTAAATCAATCGTCATTTTTTCAGCTTTACCTCGTTTGTTTTTAAGAGGCTGAGGGAAAACTGACCCTTAAAGCTCCAGACTGAATCGTGTTTTAGAGAAAAGCAGCAGAGCCGTGAAACTTCAAATAAAACTAACCATGGTTCATTAAAATAAATTATATAAGAATGAAAAACAGTGAATGAAAGCTGGAAAATAAGGCATTTGATTGGACGTGTGCAGGTTTGAACAGCTGATCAGGGAGGACATAAAGAAAAACATCACCTCTGGATTCATGTCTGTGAAACCATCCGTCGACTGAACCAAGACTGTTCACAGCCGAGTGCAATGTGACTCACAAAGAAAAAAGTGGAGAAAAGGCGATAATCCTGATCATTACAAAGTAAGAGAAAGTCATGGTGGGGTTTTTATCCTCCTTCCTTCCTTCCTTCCTTCCTTCCTTTCTTTCTTTGTTTTTCTGATTTGTAACTATAGCTCTCTGTATTCCCATGTGGACCAATCTCATGAGTCAAAACATGGTATGTGTGATCTTTTATTGTGCAATAAAAGATGACTTTCAACTTTCTTTTGCCCTCGGTGACTAATTCATGATGTCTGGACCCTGAATGTCACGTGTCAACGATTCAGGTTTGTCCACAGTGACGTTATGAACTAAAACACCAACGCAAACATGAGAAGATATTTCTGAACGAAAAAACATCTTAGTGTAGCTTCAGTTCTCAGTAACAACAGGTGAGTCAGCCAATCAGGAGAGAGGATCAGATCCTCTCTTCCTGTGGTTACTTTCACAGTATTATTATAGAACCTACACCTGCTTAATAATCAAAGATCACATGGAGGTCTACCTTTAGACTGTATGGACCTTTAACATCTACCTTTAGACCGTACGGACCTTTAACATCTACCTTTAGACTGTATGGACCTTTAACATCTACCTTTAGACTGTATGGACCTTTAACATCTACCTTTAGACCGTATGGACCTTTAACATCTACCTTTAGACTGTATGGACCTTTAACATCTACCTTCAGACTGTATGGACCTTTAACATCGACAGAATTACAGAAGAGCCTATCATTCAATTATAGGTTTTATTTTGTAGGATGAGTTATTTCAAAATAAAACCTACAATTGCATGATATCTATGCAAAAATGAAGGTGTAAATCTACTATTATCTACTTCATCTAGTGTTTTAGTCTATAATCCTACGAGATGGTTTGTTTCCTAGTTATATTGTGTGAATCTCCAAAGCTGTGAATAAATGCAGTGCAGTGAAAAGGACAAATTTCTCTCTGCAATGTTGTTAAATAGACGTATAAGTCACAGAAAATGTGAATCCGTAAAGTAGAAGTACCTTGTTGTTGTGCTCTTTGTATATACAGTACTGAGTAAATGTGCTCACTTACTCTACAGCAGCACAAAATGAGAAAAATATTTGGATTCATCTCAAGGCTTCGTCCATACTTCAGGCTCATGGACTTTGTTAGATCTATTTAGTTTGGTTTATTTATCTTTTTCAGATTTATAAAAAATATTGCACATGGTGGGAAACATCAGTCTAAGATGAGAAATTATTTGTTAACATTTATGAAAACAAAATTTACATGATTATAGTATATAGAGTAATATTACTTAAATATTACGTAAATCTAAATGTCAAACAGAAAAAGGATTTATTTACGATTTCACTTAATTAATTCAATAAATAGAACTTAAACCTTAGGTTTAATTAATTAATATTTACTCAATATTTACATGGATGTTAAATTTTGATATAAGTAAATTTTACTTAAGTCTGTCAAGTTAGTATTTTGAAGTTTAAGCAGTGAATTTTACTTAATGTACCCAATTTAATGTAATTTACTTCAGTATTAATGTAAATACTTCACTTTAATCTGAGCAAACATGTCAACAGAAATAAGTTACTTTGGTTTAAAGGTGAAAGTTTTTAGGTGTGTGCGGTTTATATGTAACCACTGCTTTAACACTGTTTCTGTGACATTTAATTCTACTACTACTTCACTTTAGACTGAAGTATCATAAAATAAATATAATAACAGCTTTAGCCAAACATATAGACATATGTTACATATAAATATATTTCCATCCCCAAGCCTGGTGATATATGTTATTATATACTAGGAAGCAAGATGGAGTTTACAGTTTAAAATGAAATTAAAGTGAATGATTAATAAGAAAAACATTTAGAAGTATATAGAAATATTATATATTGTTTTAATAAACATGCATATACACTATAAATTAATTATGTATTATTAAAATATGTGGGCAGATTTTAGACTATAAAAAAATCATTAAATCTATTTTAATATGTGTACATATATACAATTTGACTATGGGTGTTTAATATATGACATAAACCTGTAAGTTCATAGATCCAGGGGATGTGGATCTGATATGTGAGGCAATCCTGTTTGTTTAACAAATAATGTCAATAGGAGAAGCTTAATGTTGAAATACAGCTATTTAAACATTGTTAAGACATATATTTAATTATCGCCCTGTTTCACACCTGAACCTTTAAGTCTTCAGAAGCTGAAAGCTGGACAGATGATCTCATGGAGCAGTGAGGACACAGATACAGAAGAAGAAGAAACATTTTACTGTTGTGCTGTTAGGACGAACGTCTCTGCAGGTAGAGCCACAATCTCAACATCACATATATGACATTGAAGCATTTTTAAGAAGGCAGGACTCGCTCCTCTGAGCTGAACTGCAATCACAGTCACAACTCTGCAGGCAGTGACACATGTAAACACACTGTACCACGGCGGCAGCATCAATATATACATTTACTGAACCATACATTCATGTTGTGGAATAAAATCCCATTTCGTCATTGAACTAGTGATAAATACTTCACTTTCTACATTGGACAGAAGCAGTAAACAGACAGAATATCCACATCTTTAGTCATGCCGCTCCTTTTAAACACAAGCAAGTAATGGTGGGTTATTGAACGCAGCATGTTGTCAGAACGTCGTCTACTTCATGCATACAGGCTTTTATACTGAAAAACATGTGTACTAAGTACTTACAATGTGATTTAAATGCAAAGTGTGAAGTTTAACTCTCTGGTAACAAATACATCAGTCATCACAGCCATTATGGAAAAGTGACATCTACTTTAATGAGATGATTCAGACACCATAAAAAAAAAACAAAAAAAAACTTTACTGACTTTATGGACTGAAGAGTTTAACCAATCAGACTAAAGACAAGAGAATTTCAGAAAATTTGAAAATATAAATTGCTGTAACTACAACTTGTGATTACAACTGTGACCCATGTGCAAATTTAACTTTCAACTTTACCAAACCTGAACCAGAGTCTTCAAACTGATCAAATCAACAGACATTTACAGATTAATAGTCCATACGGTCTAAAGGTAGATGTTAAAGGTCCATACAGTCTAAAGGTAGATGTTAAAGGTCCATACAGTCTAAAGGTAGATGTTAAAGGTCCATACGGTCTAAAGTTAGATGTTAAAGGTCCATACGGTCTAAAGGTAGATGTTAAAGGTCCATACGGTCTAAAGGTAGATGTTAAAGGTCCATACGGTCTAAAGGTAGATGTTAAAGGTCCATACGGTCTAAAGGTAGATGTTAAAGGTCCATACGGTCTAAAGGTAGTAACATAGAAATGCTCACAGCCTGTATTCAGAAACTGAGCATTAAAACCAGCCGTCAGGACTTCTGGAACTTTGTGATGTCACAACAAAGCAGTCAAAGACCTCAGGCACATTCCCAAGCCCCACCAACCTTGACCCACTATCCAACCTTGCAGGTCTCGTTTCTCTGATTGTTTTACCTGAAATCTGCTATATTTTTATTGGATCAATCAAAAAACAGTCAGCCAATCAGAAGAGAGGCTCAGATCCTCTCCTGATTGGCTGACTGACCTGACTCTAATCTTCGTCATTATATGGATTTTAGTAAACGACACTGTGGTGGATGATTTGTAACACGAAGCTGTGCAGAGAAAAACATTAACAAACGATGTTTTGGTCTCAGGTCATCGACCCCTGACATCAGCTGACTGATACAACATGTGTCAGGTGACCTGTTTGGTCTCGGGGTGTGTCTGTCTCTTCAGGCGTCTCCAGCGGCGTCTGTTGTTGCGTTCGACGAGTTGCCAGCATCGCTGCTGGTGAACAGCCGTAGTCGTTCTCTCTCTCTCTTTCTTCCAAGTCCTTTTTTATTCTGTCTTCTTTCTGACAAATAACAGGATGAGAAACAAAGAGAAAACATTGAACAGAACAAATGTTTTTGTTTTGCTCAGCAGGTTATTTTGTCCTCGTCAGTTTTCGGTTACAGCTGCATAAAATATCATCTCGAAATAATCTCACACACGTATAAAAGCACAGTCAAGCTGCTGTCGCCTTCATTTAGAGTCACACACTTTGACCCACAATCACTGGTTTCTCTCGTTTCCAGTTTCATTATTACCTGTGAGAAACTGCAGACACGTTTAATACAATAAAACATCATCAGGTCTAATTACATCCAGGTGGAAATGACTCTGGTCTCTGTCTGCGTAAGTTCAGCTTGGTCGATATCCAAAATGTAATATCTCAATACAACCCAGTCCAAACATTGTGATATGTTATATTGTTGTATATTTTTTTATTTTATTTTGTTAAATTGTTTTTTTTTTTTGTTTGGAAGAGACAGTTTATGATGTAATTGTATCATTGTATTTTATATTTTAGTTATTTTCTTTATATTATGTTTATATTATTGTACTTTTTCATCATGAAACATCGTCTGTGATTTTCTTCTGCTTATCCAGGGTCGGGTCATGGTGGCAGATTAGGAATCATAGACGTCCCTCTTCCCAGCAACACTTTCCAGTTCCTCCTGTAGGATCCCAAGACGTTCCCAGGCCACATGGGATTTGTCCCACCAGCAGGTTCTGGTTCTAGACCCTGAGGTCTCCTCCCAGTTGGACATGTCCAGAGAAAGGTGCCCAGGAGGCATCATCCTTACCAGAAGCTCAACCTCCCTCTGGATGTCTGAGCTCCTCACCCTCTCTCTCAGGCTGAGCCCAGACACCCTACGGAGGAAACACATTTTGGATACTTGTATCCATGATCTCGTTCTTTCAGTCACCACCCGGAGCTCATGGTAAGTTGAGAGCTTTGCCTTCTGGCTCAACTCCATCTACACCACGATGTTCCGGTACAAGGTCAACATCACTGCTGACGCTGCCGCGATCCATCTGTCAATGCCAATGTCTTGCCCCAAGGTACTTGTAGCTCACCCTCCACCCTGAGGGAGCAGTGCATCGTCTGAGAACCACGTCCTCAGACCTGGAGGTGCTGACTGTTGTGTTCGATGTATGTATGTAGATAAAGAAGAGAAATGGGGAAATCTGTGTCTAATATCATGTTCATGCCATATGTAATAGAGGGCAGGTGAAAATGAAGGTGAGTTTAAAGCCGTTGCTGTGGCTGTTTCCATGGTAACTGCTGAATGAACTGTTGACTGAAGTCACCTGTCTCTAAACCTGGACCTGGGGGCTCACTCCTCCTCAGCTCCACCTCCTCCTCCCAAGATGTTTTCTCCTGGTTTTAAAAAACCAAGATGGCCGACAAAAAACTGGATCCCTCAAAACAGCAAGGCTAACTAGCTTCCACATGTTAGAGAGTTAGAGTGATTCCTCTTCCATGTGGAGCTTTGGATGGAGAATAATCTTTTCTGTTGTGATAAACCTCAAAAGCAGAATGACAAGGCAACCATTCAATGACCTGGGTAACTCACACCGCGCAGCTCACCTGACGCCGTAAAATCCCATAAAACTGTCTTGCATCGGTTTAAAACACAGACATGCGTGCTTCATGGCATGGCAAACCATTCAGAGGTTTCCAGACTTCCACTGTGCAACAGGAGGCCTGAGTAACATCCCAACAGCTGCTCTGCACCCTCCTCCTCAGTACACTCCATTACAAACTGGCAACGCGGGCTCACATTTGATCTAAAGATTGAGGAAAATGTGCAAAAGTAGGGAAAAGATGATGGTGGCTGAGCACTTTTTCACGCTCTGTAAATGCCCCTCAGGTGTTTGGGAGCCTCAGATTTTGACCTCGGGATAATTACTGTGAAATATTATGTGAGCTGATGTGTTGGATTCTGCTGGTTTATTGTCTGCACTGAGTCCAGATCTTACAAGTGTCAGTAAAATATTTTCACTGATGTATTGCCGCTTTCAGAGGGGAATTTTTTGGCCACAAATATACAGAGACATGAAAAGCTTTTAAAGTCTCCTTAACACAGATCTGATGCGATGTGACGGATTTGACACACAGATACATCTGAGTTTATGTCCGTTTAAAAGCCAGAGGACGTCAGATCAAAACTTTACTGGGTCTGAACTCACTGAATAAATGTTTTGATATTTCACAATACATCGTGACATATCAGGTTAAAACTTATCCATATATCTCATATAACTGTCTTTTGCCATTAAAGCAGGTTTTATCCTAGATGGAAAATGTGGTTTTGATGTTCAGTGATGGAGAAGAGAGAGCTTCAGAGTTTTTGGCTTCGGTTTGAAAAGTGGAATCGTTTTCTGTAAAACACAGCACTGAGGCTGATTTAGAGGTTGGTTGGACATCAGAGAGTAAAAAACAAATGCAGGCGGAAAGAAAGAAGAAAAGAGGCAAACCAAAAACTTTTAACTCTTCTAATTATGAACCAGAAATCTTTTTCCTTCACCTGCCAATAATAACAACATATAGTTCACAACACAAGGGCCGATATCACAGAAACGATCAATAATTATGAATCCTGTCCCTTTAAGTCAATTTTTTTTTGTTTTTTAGCCAAAAGAAAATAAGAATGAAGCATTTAAAAAAAAATCTCAATCTTCTTTAAAAATCTTCATTATTAATTATCATCAAACAGCCCTGAACTTTACTGGCAGCCGGTTGGGGAGTGATACACAAGTCCTCCAGAGTAAACAACAAAATAGGTTGTAATTTCTTTCCAGATGTTTTCTGATCTGGTGCCGGCGCTGGCAGAACAACATTGTTTGTCAGTGCCATGTTATTAAAAAAAGGAAAAATTACAATTTTCATAGTTTTCAGAGCCTCCACTGCTGTGGGTGAAGGTCGGAGATGGTTGCAACAAGTCTCGTTGCTCCTTGTTCCTCAAGCGAAAGTCTTTTTTTTCATCAGCTGAATTTTTGTGAAACTTTGTGAATTTATCAACACTATTAAGTTTGAATCGTCGTTTTGCTGATTTCTAAGTCACGTGGTTAACGTGTCAGTTTGTCTCACTAGCACATGATTTTCATGTCATGACTCCAACTCTCGGTTGCAGTTGCAGGTATTGTGACTTTCTCAGAGCTAAGCAGCAAAAACAGACCATGCAACAGTACTTTCCAACATTTTAAATAATACTAGAATTTGGACTTTAATTTAATGCATATTTTCATAATAATGTGCTTATTGAGACAAAGAGTTGTGATGTTAATTGGTGAAATGTATTTTTAATGTTTTGCAACTGTCCTTGATTTGTCTGCAGCTGCAACACCTAAAATAATAAACTAATATATAATTGTGCATCACATGTCATATGTAATCATCTGTAAATGGGAAAGTAGCACACAGATGGATGTTTTGTATAAATATATATGAGTAACAGCTAAATTTAACAAGTGTTGCAACTGTCTCAACTCTCCTCTACTTGTTGAAGCTACAGGAAAGATTGAGGTTGAAGTTATAAAACACTGAATGCTGGGAGAGAGAGGTAAAAAACACACTTTTCACTTTTTATTGACTCAATAATCAAATTCCTTAAGCTTTACTGCACAGTAATGTCACAGTATTTCTGAGTGACAACACTCTGGACTCTGTTCTGGGTTAAATGGTTCAAATCTGAAAGTGGATCAACAATTTAACAAAGAGCCTGCGCGGTTTCTTCACTCTCCATTTTCCACACTTACTCCATCATGAGAAATTCCCCACTGGGCTGAAAAAAGACCAAATGTGACTCTAAAAGTAACTTTGGGAAAAACACAAATGATTCTGAAAGAATTATGGGTTCCTTCCCTCCTCTGGCTTTTCCTCCATCTCGTTCCATTCCCAACACGTGGAGAGACGCCGTGTGCAAATTATTACAGAGATAAAGGAAATACAGATGGTGCATTTACTACGTCAAGCACATTAGTGCACATCCATCAACTACTGGTTGTGTTTGGGCAGATCTGCAGTGGAGTGGTGGTGCCCCGCTCAAGGGCACATCACTTGCATTTTGCGGGGGCAACACTGGAGTTCCCTCTTTCCACCCGCAAACCAATGCAATGCAAGTCTGAGAGTGACTGTGGTTTGAGATACTTGCATGTCGGTGGAGCACTGAAAACTTGGAGGTCGCTCCTCACACGTTGCTTTGAATGATATTTTGCTGTTTATGTCTCGTGTCAGAGGCCACAGTGATGAGGAGGAGGCTCAGCTCTGTGTGTTTACATCAGACCTTCTCTTCCCTCCCCTCAGTTATAGCATGGCTGCAGTGCCACACCATAATGCCCCCACTGTCATCTGCCCTTCATTAGTAATAAGAGCCTGTCTTCAGAAATTGGGTTTTTAAATCCTCTCTTGTCTCCTCCTTTCCTCTTCCTTAAATCAATCTGTTCTTCCTCTCCTTTTCCACCTCTGTCTCTCCTCTCCTCCTCTGCCATCTCTCCATCACTGTAATCTGTCCTTCATTAGTGATGCTGTCACAGTGACTTTTACTCTGGATGCTGATTGGGAATTAAGACAGGCTGTCCTGAAATGCCTCTGCACATTCTCTGTTTGTGTATATTTGCATATATGCACTGTAGCAGTTGGCAAACCTGTAATCGTGAGCATGTGCTGTGCGTATGTTTGCATGCATAGATATACAGTGGGGTCCAGCTGGACCCCTATGTATCCACGGCCGCACTGAAGAGAAGTGTTCTACATTTTCAAACTCGCTTGCTAAAGAACGAGCCTCATGCTAAGCTTGCAAACACTGACACACCCACAGCAATGACTGAGCATTGGGACTTTATGAACTGTGCATTCAATTGTTTATGACACTGAGGTCAAAAGAGCTGACGAGTCACTAGACCCTTTTTCCACTGGTCAAAAACCCGCTAACATCTGTTTTTTGTCGGCAGAGGAAAAGGCTACAATCAGCTTTCAGATCTGGATCACATGACTCTGTGGTGGACACAGAGAATTATTGGCTTTGGCTCGGATCAGCACTGAAGTAAACACAACGCGCTGCTGAACCTGCTCATTTTCGCCCCTTTATCTCTCAGAGCACACACGTAGACAGGTCGCCTGTCCAGCTCGGTGCAATTTTGTCTAAGCAGTGAAGTCTAAAGTCCTGGAGCCTTTAGTCCAGTCCAGCAGGTGGGGGTAACGCAGAGGACTGTACAACAATGGTGACAGTGTGCAGACCAATGGATCAAACATCAATTGATCGTGACGGCCCCCATCTGTCTGTGAGCTGCTGTTCTAAAGCCTCGAGTTTGTAATTTGTCCATCAGCCATCTTGTTCTTTTTGCTCTGTATCCTGATTGGGTGGTACAGTCTGTCAGTCACACAGTAACCACGCCCCCTAATCCATCCCCTGCTTTCTGGTCTATTTTCCTCTAAATGGACCATCATTTAAAAAATGAACATCATGTTGTATTGAAGACTTGAAACTAGAGACTGAGACCATAAACTCATTAGGAAAACGTTTACTGAGCTGATAAATCAAGTTCACATACCTGCTCCTCTACAGGTTCAAAAGGTTTAAACTCTTCACAATGAGGAAGTTTCTCCACAGGTTCTTAAATCAAAACGTCGTCTGAGTGCTGAGAAATGGAAATATTTAGGTAAATCATCTATTTTCTTGAAGCTGTAAAGACGCTCAGCACCAGGACTTAGTGTGGACCTGTGATTAGTGAGTAAATAAATCATCAGTTTTATACATAATAATCTGGAACGTTAACACATCAGTTATGTTTTAAAAGTTTTTCTCTCTGTGTGACTGTTATTCAAGGTGAGCATGAGAGTGTGGACATTCATGGGACTGTAACCAACCTTCACCAACCAGTTGGACCAATCCCAGTGGATAATTCCAGGTTTGAATTTCCAAGTCCATCTCTGTGTGGAACTCTTTGTGTCATTAATACCTGATAACACACACACACACACAGTGGAGACAGTGAACCACATGGGTAGTAGCTGGTATGTCATGAGAGCGAACCTTCCCTCAGTCATCTTAACTGAATCAAGGGCTGTCCTGGAAAACTGCCCTGCTCATCACATAACAACCTAACCACAAGCAGACAACACACACACAAACAAAAATGTATCCTCCCTCATCTCATTCATGTGCACACACACACACACACACATACAAATATTGTCCCTGTGGTTATTCTATTGAATTCCATTTATGCTCTTGGACCATGACACTAAATATACGACCACATCACAAACTCTTCAGTGGATACACTCTGTTTGTGGCGTCTCGTCCTGATGGTCAACTCCTCTGTTCAACATTGAAAACAGACACTGAACTCAGTAACAGAGACGCTGTAGATCTGAGGACGCCGTGACAAAACCTTAGCATGTTTCAAACACAGCCACTGAACGTCCTAAAGCCTGGAAACTGAGCAGCTTGTGGACAGGTTTCATTGTTTTGGTGATGAACAGACTTTCCTAACGAGACATCATCGGAACAGACGACTGCACAGGAAGTAATAGTTCACTGTTGTAGACGTTGAGTTTATATGGGGTAAAAAAAATACCCAACTGTCCTCAACCAACAATAATTCAGCAGAGTCACAGTCAAGGTCACGACGTTGTGCTTTGGCTTCGTACGTACGACTCGACCTTGACAGCGATATTGTCTTTAAACAATAGTTGTACCATATTCGTTAACAGTAATAAGCAGCGACAAATTATGATTTGTTTGTATATTTCATCATTCATTTGGTTAGACCAAAACAAATATTTCCACAGCTGGACTGGGTCGAGGCTGTGGATCCTGTAGAGATCCTCTTTAGATCCAGTTTGGTGCTTTAACAGAACCAATGTTGATGTTTATATTTTTGAGCCTTGGTTCATAGCAGGTTAAAGCCCATGTTCTTTGACTAATTTTGGGGGGAAAATGTATTCTACAGCTCCTCTGGTCCACTGGTGTGTGTGTGATGGAAAAGTGAGGTATGAATGTATGAGTGAATGGGTGAATGTGGTTTGTAGTGTAAAGGGCTTTGAGTGGTCAATAAGAGGAGATAAGTGCAGTCCATTTACCATCAAACCAGGTAGTTTTAGTTCCCTAAACTTTAGCCATTGAGGTGGTTGATCGAAACAGTCTTGAGATTCGTTTTCAAAGACAATGACTAAAACCTGTTTAGTTGTTTACTGCAGGTTGGAAGAGTTGATTTGTCATTTTCCAGTGGTTTGAACATCATAAACATAATTATTTTCCATTATGCTCTGTATGGGTTAGATACCGTTGGAGGTAAGTGAGAGAATATGTGTTTTTCATGATACAAGTCAACCGACCCTTTAAATCAAGACAATATTTGTTGTGTCAGAAGGCTAAAATTTACTAGACAAAGAAGAAAAGCCAGAGGATTTTTCCAAAAATGCTGTTCTTATCCTCCTGAGCCTTCACCGACTCCTTGCTCAACACACGGTTGCTCTCAGAACCACATGTTGCGGTGGAAAAAGAAGAGCAATGTACATCAGCATAACGGATGATAAATCAGCATTAAGTTATAATCAGCGTGGGGCCACGAGGGCCAACACACGACGCCTCAGACAACGAAAACTACACAAACACGCACCCTCACATGAACTCAAGCTGACACACAACAGCATGGCTCCACTGGGGCCGCTCAGCGTCCAATAGCAGTGGTTATACTGGGCAGCTTCCAGCAGCAAACAGTAGCAGACTGGTTTTACTGGGTGACTTTGTATGAATATGAAGCCTGATGGTGTTGAAAAGGAGCATCTGTATTAAATCAACCACTTTGGAACAAAAGCATGCTGGGTAACATTTAGACAGACCAGGGTAAGAGCTCAGTTAAAGGGCATTAGCGCTACATCAGCATGCTAACAGGCTCACAATGACAGTGCTAACACACAGTACACATAAAAAGGATTCACCCCCTTGGATGTTTTCCCCTTTTAATCATGGTCAATAAAATTTGACTTTTTTTGACAAGAATTTATATTAAAAAAATTTACAAAGTAGTGCCAACTAATTAAAAATCTATGATGTAAAATAAGTGATTGCATAAATATTCACCCCTGTCAAGTCAAGTATTAAGTACAGTAAAAGTACCTTCAGACACATTCACTGCCCTCAGGTCATCTCCATTTCATTAGGTCAGTCACTTTAAAGGGGTGAATATTTATGCAATCATTTATTTTACTTTTATATTTTTAATGAATTGACATTACTTTGTAATAATCAGTTTTCACTTTGACATAGACAAAGATTTTTATTTTTATTTTTGTACTTTTTACAGGCTCTGTGCTGATGGTTTGCAGGTACAATGATGAACATGGGCTCCATTTTAGTTCATATGATATTGAAACTTGGCGCTACAGAAGAAGTCTGGGTTTTTACAATTCAGCCCGGGGTGGGGGAGTAAAGGGGGGTGGGGGGATGCAAATGGCTGCACCACATTTCATGGCAATCTCTGCATGTAGTTGAGGCATTTAACTGAAAGCCACAAATGTGAACCTCATGGTGATGCTAAAAGAAAAGCAGAGCATCACCAAAGCCATTGTTCTTGTTGTGGGAACCATTAGCGTCTTTACGAGATTTTCTGCCAATACATATATTTCACAGTGTGAGTGAGAACTTGCTAGTGGCGACAGTATAGAGGGAAAAGACGGGGGGGTCAGTCATCAGAGATCCTCCTCTTGGGATCATGGAATAAAAATATCAGCAAAATCCAACAACTGTTGAGACATTTCAGTCTGAACCAAAGCGTTGAACTGACCATCCAAATGTATCCACCAATGGAGTTTATGGTCCGTGGACTCAAACAGCAAAAACTAGAGTAGAAAGTTAGTTGTTCCAGCTCAGATCAGATATTCACAGACATTCCCTCAAATTCACCCACTGGAGCTGCTCTTTAAGGTGACAGACCGGATCACCAACCCTAAAAAACCAGAGTCCAGAGTTTACTGAAAACAAATATAAATAACCAGGACACGTAATCAAGGCCACAGAAAATCAGCTCAACAGCCCCCGGCCAGAGGTCTCTGCCCCCTCCTAAAGCTGGCACCAGGCTTTTAAGGCCTTCATTTTAGGTTTTTTAAAATGGTACTTTAGTTTCTAAACGAACTAAACAGCTGTAAAATGGTTTTATTTGTCACATGCCAGTGAATATGAAGTACATAAAAATGTAATATGTATAAATTATACACAAACCTGTTTCAGGGAATAGTTATGGAACCAGTGTTAAATGCCTTGTCCGTGACCTAAATGATTGATGATGAAGATGAAGATCTACACCCAGGAAGTGATTACATCAACAGTTGAGGGAAGTTTTGTTTGAGGTTTAATCGGCGTTGCCACTAAACAGCGGTTTTATGTCACATGACAAAGAACAAGTGCAGTAAATGGTGAAATTATGGTCAGACTCAGCAGCAGGGAAATATTGCAGAGGGGTGCTGGGGTTTATTCTCATGGTCGTGTGGTTGAGGAGTTTAATATGGGCCCTGAGCAGGAGGACTCACCCCACACTGCATGTCTCTCCCCCCTCTTCCCCTGTCAAATAAAAGCATGAACATGACTATAAAAAAATAACTTATATGGCCACATGGTGTCTCATACTGTCCAGCAAAGACTGTGGGAGTCAACCTGTCCATTTATTATACAAGGAAAATAAATACTCACTCTATTAACCCCACGGAAGTATATGAGCTTCCAACCACCTGCTCTCCAGAGCCTTGTTCTCCTGATGGAGGAGCTGTTTGTTTCTCCTTCAACTAGAGAATCAGCTCTTTCTAACAAGCCCTGATTTGTCCTGTGTGACACTGACTTCAGGGATAAACTCATGAAGGAAGTTAGTTCAGATCTGGATCAGTCTGAGCCT
>CM076649.1:27139813-27150058 GCA_038496675.1 Rachycentron canadum
CCTTGATTTATTAGCTCAGTAAACGTTTTCCTAATGAGTTTATGGTCTCAGTCTCTAGTTTCAAGTCTTCAATACAACATGATGTTCACTCCTCCTCAGCTCCACCTTCATATACATATAATAATAATAATAATAATAATAATAATAATAAAAAAAAACAAGATGGCAGACGGACAAATTACTAAATCAAAAAGGCCATTCACAAACCACTGGGTGGCGTCACAGTGGGTTGGTATTTAGTTCAAACTCATGGTCCAACAGGATGTAAACAACAAACATTACGAATGTTCACATGATTTCAGACAGAATTTTTTTGGATGTTGCAGAAAAAGGCTCCAGATCATATTTATGTTTATGACCCGTCCAAAGACATCTCCCAGGCTCAATCTGGACCTGGACAAAGGGTCGGAGGAACATGAGTCCTACAGCATCATAAAAATAAGATTAAATGAAATGAAACGGACAGATCAAGCTCCTGGTGGTAAAACTTTGACTGTTCTATTGATTTCCCAACAAACTCAAATAACCGTGATTTTAAATTTTCCCTAAAAAGGCTGTTTTCAGTTGGACCTTAAATGATATTTTCTTAAGAAATTTCACTGAAAGAACAATTTTTTTTTCCTGTAACGAACCGGCCCATAGGTCGTCTTCCATCAGGTCACTATGACCTCATCGTAAGGTTCTGTTGCTAGGCAACATCTAGTGGTCGTAGTGATGACGACAGGAGGGAAAGGAAAAGTGACGTAGTTTATAGAGCGACAAAGTCCAGGACGGGACGAAGTTGGGGTGGATGAATATGACACATGACAGCTGTGTTCGATTCCCATGCGAAAGTAGCAGTTTATGTTGTTTCTATTATCCATGTTGTTAGTAACCATGACAACAGAGATCATCTAAAGTTGAGGAAGTATTTATCTTAACCCAAATCACCATCTTTTCCTGAACCTAACCAAGTCGGACCATTATTATAGTAACTCTATGATAACTGAGATCCTTTATGTCTGCAACCATAGGGCTGTTCTTTCTCTGCTATGGGTCGAAGAAAATGGCCTGGTTGAATATTTCATTAATTTACCCTCATTTCTTTTCTGCATCACTTCCTGTTTGTGTTACAGGACATTAGTTACAAAGGACTGAGTACACACACACACAACACCCGGTCGATGTTCAGTGTCTTTTTTTCAGCCTAACATCGTGTCATGAATTTGTTTTTGACTTGCTAGCTGTAGCGTGCAGAGCCATAAGTTTGCTATGGGACTGCACCAGGCCTGTGCTTGATTTTTATGATTTAGTACTTTAAAACACTGAAGTACAGCTGCGGCAGCAGAGGAGCAAATTGTATGAATTAAGATTTGCTTTATTTTTCAGCCACAGTGGACGTCAGCTTCTATCTGCTCATTTCCACTTAACAAAATTAAAAAATAAAAGGGAGGGATGTTCGACAGGGGAGTTCAGCCACACTTGATTTAACCTCTGGTAAAACAGAGTCCAGACTGATGCACTTTGACCATCAATACCACTGTTTTCCTCCAGTTTATGTTTATGTTGCACTGCATCATAAAACACTAGCTATGCGGCCCCTTTTAGTTTTATGGCCAGGGAAATGTGTTCTGTCCTAAATAAGAGCTCCACCGCCACTGCCCGCCTTCAAAAGGCAGCCAAGTAAATCAGTTCAACTATGGGAGATTATCACCACCATAAATACAACTTAATAAGCTTTCACACTAACACCAAACATGTGTCTACAACCACAGAAGTATTTTACAAATATATATGCAGACCAAACATACCAGGAGGCTGTTTGAGTTATCAGCATGTGGACAGAATATGTATAATTACACAGCTTGTCATGTTGGCTAAAGTTACAACCAAATGAATTGGGATGAACTAAACCCAGAAGTATAAAAAGATATTGGGATCTTTGTTTATGAGCTGGAGATATAACGATAATTGAACTAGTTTTACTACTCATCAAATCTGAAGAGAATCCTGGTGAACTGACCCACCTGGGCAGGTCGGCAGCCTTTTTACGCCCCAGTGAGAGGGTTAACAATCCCCCTCCTGCGCTCATGGCGACTTCCTCATTGTGACCCATCGGTCATCGTCTCGTGAGATGAACTGAGCTGTCGTCCAGGCCAATGTGAATGATGAGGATGTCAGACAAACCGATGACTGTCTGATGCCTGGTCTGTGATTCAGTGAGTTGAAATGTTGTTAAATAAGTTCTTTTTTTTCTCTCTCTCTTTTTTTACGCTCTTTTGTATCTTTGTTTAAACGGTAGGACTGTAACAAATCAAAGAAAACATCTCTGACAGGATGTGTGAAACATCAAGGATGTAGATTTACTCTATTTAACACTTTACACTGATATTCAATAAGTGTCTCTAATTTCTGCTCTGGTTTGATTCTTGTCTGTTTTACTGTCAAAATGAATCATTATTATTAACTCACATGTTGACTGAGCCAAACCAATGATCCAAACATTTGGATTCTTGAGTTATTTTCTATATTTGGTGATAAATACAAGTGAAATCAGACTTATGGGAGATAAAAGTTTTCATGGATGTTAATGATTCAATTTAAGTAGAAAGTCTTCATCTGAACCTGGGTCTGGTGTCATCACACAACCTAGGCAAGGCGAGGCAGTTTTATTTGTATCGCCCATTTCTACAAACGGTTTGTCTCAAAGTTCTTTACATAGCATCATAACAACATCCTCTGCCCTTAGACCCTCACATCGGCTGAGGAAAAACTCAAAACAAAAAACCCTTTTGACAGGGAAAAAGAGAAACCTCGTGGTGAGAAACAGAGGAGGGATCCCTCACCCAGGACGGGCAGACAGGCAATAGATGTTGTATACAGACAAGAAAACAGGTAACAATACAGAATATACACAGATGGAAATGGTGTGCAGGAGTTAATGAAGGCAGTTTTTGGTGGGAGGGAAGGCAGGGAGAGTCAGGCAGCTTAATGGGAGTAATGGGTGGTAGACTGGTTCCTGGGAGCGAAGAGCAGGTCGGTTTAACAGCAGGGGTAAAAGGGGAAGGGGGTGATGGAGGGGGAGGTTGGTGGAGAGAGATGGAGCTTCAGTGGATCTGTGGAAACACAAATGAATAACCTAGATTCTTGGTTATTTGCCAACAACTGGTCGCATCTATCAGTCACATAAAGTCAAAGTTTTAATGTGTTGTAGTTGGGTCAGAGCCTCAGATGATGTTTTATCAGCTCAGTAAGTCTTCAACAGGGGATGGATTAAGGGGCGTGGTTATTATGTGACTGACAGACTGTACCACCAAATCAGGATAGAGTAAAGAGCAGGTCAGCTCCACCCCTCACTCCTCCTCAGCTCCACCTTCTCCTCCATAAATGGTTTCTACTGGTTTCAGAAAACCAAGATGGCCGATAACAAACTGGAGGCTTCAAAGCAGCAGCTCACAGACTATTTGTATTTTTCACAGTAACATTACACTTAAAGAAATCTTGAAAAAAATGACCTATAGATGCTACAAATGACAATGCACAAGGTCACCTGCACTTTACAGGAAACTTAGCACCAAAGTTAGAGGCTGTTTGATGTCAGGTTAAAGAGAAAATATTCAAAATATACAGGACTCTTACACTGATATCATTTTTTTCCTGTTTCCTGCCTCCACAAACTGGGAGCTGGACAAACTGTAACTCCTGTGCTGACTTTCCCTGCTGTGCCATCATCAGGTCAAAATTATAACTCATCCAATACTTTTGTTTTATGACCAGATACATGCAACACTAATGAAATTTCCCACCAGCCTTCGCTGCACTTTGTCTCCAGTGCTAAATAACACATGTTAGCACGCTAACACTCCAAACAAAGATGTGCTAGCATTGAGCTCAAAGCATGCTTCTCTAACCAAAACCACTGTTTCAGCAGGGAGCCAGGACGGCACCACCTGCAACCACTACATCTCCACCTTTGAACACTTGACTGGGACCTGAACCTGCCATTAGGATTCTCTCACAGCTGGGCTGGCTCTCACGAAAGGTCTCTGATAAGATAATGTGGATACAAATGGAAAATATATATATCAGCATTGCACAGCGTAACATCTGAACTGTCAAACAAACAACAAAGCTTCCTGTCCCTGCCAATGGCGAACCAGAGAAGAGGGAGAGGATGGGAGATGAGACCCACGTCCTTCCTCATCATCTGAAAACAATAAGACAACAAGAGAGTGGGAATTAAAAGACTAGAGCCGTCTAATCTGGACCAACAGAGGAATGTCAGGGAGATGCCACAGCATCCTTTTATCCCACATGTGTGCTATTAGGTCCACGGGCCTGATCCCTGAGCCAGACTCTGCTGGATCGGATTTCTTCCTGCGCTAATGCCACCGGACATACGATCTGACAATGATAATGATAATTACTTCAAATGACATGCCTTCCATTGTGGAAGAAGTGGAAGAAAACACACAGGCATGCACACACACACACTGAAAGACAATATTTGCAGAACTTTAAAGAGGAATTCCTCTTGGCTTTCTCACCAATTTGGAAAACATTGAAAGTTGGAAATACCCCACAGCTCTGTAAATTTCCTCCACTCTATTAAAATATTTCACAGCTTCTTGCTGTCTGTGTAAAGAGGATGAAAATATGAAACACTAAAAAAGGTCACAACAACAACACAACAGCTCTGTTTTAGAGGAAAAGCTGGGACAAGTTTGGTTTTTCTAATGTTTTGGAATATTTGTATGAAGTTCATCATTAATTTAATGCAGAGTTAAGAACAAGAGCCAGACACTGTTTCAGTACAGGGCTGAAGAATAAGGGACGGAATAATCAATGTTTTTGTTCCCTTCAGTGCAATTTTAACCAGGACTGACATCATTTCTACAGGACAGAGCTTTCAATTGCAGTTGGAGTCTGTTTTACACAGAGCACAGGAGGAGCCTCACATCCCCGACACAATTACTTGTGACTCTGCGAATTCACCACAGCCGAGTGGCTGGATATCTTTGTATGGAGGTGACGTAAACACACAAACCCCCTGAGGAAGCTGAGGATTTCACCAAGTCAAGGAAATTGACATATGAGTCTTTAATCGGTCTCTTCAGCGTCATCCTCACTCTCTTCCATTCCCATCAGCCTCGGTGAGAGAGTGGAGCTCCTCCAACCTCAACAACCAACAACCCCGATCCGACCCATCGGAGCTTCTCCTGAACCAGGGTTCACCACCATGTTTACTATAGTAACAGTCATGTCTTAGTTTGGTTCAGGAAAAGATGGTGATTTGGGTTAAAATAAGTACTTCCTCAACATCAGGCGATATCAGTTGTCATGGTTACAAGAACAACAACGTGGTTAACCTTGTGGAACAGTCATGGATAATAGAAACAACATAAACTGCTACTTTCACATGGGAACTCCTGTGCCATATTCCTGTGTTTTGTTGACCCATCCACCACAACCTCCTCCTGACGTGGACGTTAGGTTTTAAGGCCCGAGGTTGCACCATTAGCTGAAACCCAATACTTGTTTTATGCTGTTATATTATTATTGAATCTTGGGACAGGTTGGCCCACGGAGGATACATCCACTGAAGATTTCAATTCTCAAGACAAAGAAGACACATTTCTTGGCCGCGTTTACGATCATTTTTACGATACTTTCAAATGGGATGGTCTAGTCATGCAGACTGTGACACAAACAGTCTTCAAATGCAGCCTCCAAAGAATGTGGCCCCTGATTTGGGACTCACCATCTGTAGGGGTATTATTGTAACCAGGACTCCCAGGTGGGACACTATTTCAGGAGACTACTATGGATCATACCAGAGGGCTGTGGTTGCTCAGATGAAGGGCTGGTTGACTTCTGGTATAAACAGCCAGGCTGCTGCTCATGAAAACTTAACTGGAATCCATCAGAATCCAGCTCAACAGCAGCTGCACACATGAAATATCAACACACGGCAGAGATCCATGTCCACAGCATCAACGGCCCAAACAGACTTCAGTGTTAAGTAAAATGAAGAGAAAGACCAAGTGCGGTGCAGGATATCAGAGGGTCGGAACAAACGTCTCGTGTGGTGGTTCAGGTTGGAGGACTGGTCACATTTTAAACAAAATGACCTCAAAATGACAGTTTCTATCAAAGTCATTGCAGCGTGGTATTTTCCATCCAGAGATTCTGACGGCACCAATGAGGAATCCTGGACTTTTGAATATTATATATATAGGGCCAGAATCCCAACATGAGCCGAGGTAAGAAGCTTCCCATCACTGCTACACCACCACACTAATGCTCCCAAAGGGCTGTTAACATCAGCCTCTGACTGTCAGTTAGAAGTAAAACATGTTGGAGATTTATAAGGTCCTCTCCTACTTGGCATTATAAAGTGTGTCAACACAGCAAATAACACAAAACCAAACAACGCTAGGAATCCACGTGTTGGCAGGAACGACTCAAGAAGAAGTTTCTAAATTCTGAAAGTTAGCCTCCCTCCCTCCCCCTCTCCTCACCTGTGGGACATTTTTTCTTCATCCTGCACCTCTGCGTCTCAATATGGGACGGGCAAAGGGACGCTACCTTCTCCTCCAGCGTCCTGCCCCCCCGGGTCCTGGTCTGCTTGCCCCACCTGAAGCCACAGTTGACGCCATTGCGAAGACAGGCGCTCCACTCGCTCCACTCTCCAAGCGGAGCCAAGAGACAGTCCTCTGAGAGAGGGGAGAGGATTAGAGAGGGGAGATACGAGCTGATTACAGATATCTCCACATCAGACACAAACAGACGAAAAACAAAAAACTCAGGCTTTTTTAATTTTATTTTACAAAACCAGATCCTGAAGGAGACAAAGAGGACAATACTGGAAGAATCCGGAGCTGCAGAAGCCAAGCGCTTGATCTGTTTCAGATGTGATGAATCCAAAGAACCTGAACGTGTTCTTAAGATGATTACAGAGAGGGAAAGTTCCTCTGGCATCTTTAGGTCAAGAGCCAACAAGGTGGAAAGAGGTCAATAATGTTTGATTATTAACTAAATGACTCAATGAATCATCACTTCTTTCTGTTTTCAGGATGTCCGTCTTTCCCAGTCTTGTGAACGCAACATCTCAGACCTTAAGGAAATTTCTTCATATTTGGTACAAATGTTCACTTGGACTCAAGGACGAATTGATTATATTTGGTGGTTAAAGGTCAAAGGTCAAGGTCACTGTGGCTTTACCAAACACAACTTTGGGCTTGTGAACTTGGAAACTCCTGTTTCTTGGAAACTCCTCAAGGGAACTTTGACCCTTACTCATCCACCCCCTTCACCTCCTTCCAAAGTCCACTGGGACTCAAGGGTGAACTGATTAGACATTGGTGCTCAAAAGTCAAAGGTCAAGGTCATTGTGACTGCACTAAACACCTTTGAGCCAAATTCACACAAATGGTTAATATTTTATATAACTCCAGACAAATGGGAGTGTGACCCGAGGCCAGGTTTGGGGCAAAAAGACAAACATTTCATTTTCCGTCACCCTCGCTGGTGCTTTGCAAACAGGTAGCCAGAATCTTTCTACGTCGTCTACTCAGTCGGACCAGTCCTACCAGCGGCGACGTCGTCAGGGTCCTAGCACCAGCCAAATTGGTTCCCTGTGCTCCTGTTCTGTTGGTCTTGAGGAGCCAGGATTCCCAATGACCTGCAAACTGCCGTCAAACTAGACACTTTCATTTCCTTGGAGATTTTAAAGCTTTATTATTTGATGTATTTTATGATAATTAATGTTACTATTTGTTTCTTAGATTCTTGTTCCCTGTTGTGTTGTCCTTGTTGCTGTTTGTGATTTGTGATCACCTCTCGTTCTCAGGTCTCAAATTTTTTACTACTACTGTCCCCTCTGTTTCACCTATACACATGAAAATTGTAGGTTTATGTTGAAGGGCGTGGCTCAGGTGACAGCGAATTTAAATGTTTTGTTATGAAACAAGAAGTTAATGTTTCTAAATCTGCCCTATTTTCACCTGTTTGATGTCAGTCTCACACTAAATACATCTACACACTAATATAAAGTTACAGTGCCACCTACTGAAAACAGGAAGTAGCTCTTACATGACATTTTCATTGTGTGGACTAAACCTGACATACAAACACATAATCTGTGGGTCGACATGTGACATGTAAATAAAAGTGCAGTGCATCTTGTCTGGATGTGTGGCTGCTTTAACCGGCGAACTGAAAGCCCCCCGACGTGCACAGGTCCGAGCCTGTTCAATGCTGCTTTGAATATTCTTAATTTTTGTTCTCATTATGATAGAGACAGTGAGAGAGAGAGTCGGGAAAGTTATAGAGAGGGGATGAAATGCAGCACAGGGCCCCAGCCCCTGGATTCAAACCCTGGCCCAAACAGAATGTGCTGTACCAGGTGAGCCATCATAAATTAAAAACTAACTTTAATGCACATCTTTGCTTTTAAATGTAAAAATCACACTGTCCAAAAATAGCAGATATGTAGAGACAAGATGAAACAATAAATCACAAACAAATCCAGTGCACTGGTGATAATCTATTGAGACCAATGTTTTCTTCAGACCTCTGGCAACCACATTACTGGGCTTTCAGATGAATGCCAGCTGAAGCATTAACACGCAGGACATTACAGCCGTGGTCGCTGATGAATGATGTCACCCACAGCATCAGTCACCACAACTTTTCTTTTTTCTTTTTCCAACAAGGTCCAGAGTGGAAACAAACCAAGATTAGACAAATATTTCTTGGTAATCATCATCATCATCATCATTGTTGGATTCGAAAAGACTCTTTCCCCCCGTGGCTCGAGGTGTTCACCGACAGTCTGGACGTGAAACCTGAACATTGCCATGAGAACCAGATGTGGTCATGACGCCAGGATACAACAGTAGCTGCAGATGGTGCAGGTGGACGGCAGAGAGGCCGGTCTGGAGTCCTGGACAGCTCTGAATGATTAGTGAGCTTAGCAATATATCTCACTTACTTAGAAGGGAGGGATGATACACAACGCGACGTGGAGATAAATTGTAAATCTTTTAAAAGACTTTTAATGTGAATCATGTGTTGCACTGAAGGTTTGGCTTCATAGTGGAAAAAAGATTCACCTGAAAAATGAATGAAGAGAAAGAAAAGGCGAAGATGAACGTTCCCAGATGAACATGAAGATGAGAACTGGTTCTCAGAGGAAAATGTTAAAATGAATGGACGTGTCATTAAGATATCAGCCGTGTTTAATGTGATAAAACCTTTCAGAAATCACTTCCTTGAGAACAGTGATTCAATCCATGTGAAAGTTGCTATTTGAATCACTTCAACATTTGTTCTCTTGTTTCACGGTTTTTCCTGAATCAAAGTGTAGTTTCCCCCAAACAGATGCAATCTATTAATAGTCACATTATTTCACTAAAATCATCTTGATGTAAGATAAAAAAAAAATAAGAAGACGCCCACAACCCAATGAGACAGTGAAGCATCCACACATGAAATACTGCCGAGAGGTGGACGAGGAGCCAGAGA
This sequence comes from Rachycentron canadum, assembly GCA_038496675.1. Taxonomy (NCBI): domain Eukaryota; kingdom Metazoa; phylum Chordata; class Actinopteri; order Carangiformes; family Rachycentridae; genus Rachycentron; species Rachycentron canadum. Next base: position 27,149,321 of record CM076649.1, read on the forward strand.
GACAGATAAAAGGAAAACGTCTGTTGCTGATTAAACCCCTCAGATTAGCTGCACTGATGCAGCCACTGCACTCTTCACTTCATAGCTGCCTGGGGTCAGTGCACTTTTCCTTCACCCGCTTCATAACAGCAACTTGAAATACCAGTGAAAATGGGATGCAGCATACAAAGGGTTAACAAACCCCATTTTTTTCATCTCTTTATTTTTTTCCTTATAAAGTTATTTTTAAAAATACCTCGAAGTCTCCTCATATTCAGAATCAGCTCAACCTCAGCTAATTATATATGTAACTCAATAAAGACTCTGTTCACTGTGATAGGGGATAGTAGCTCAGAGAACAAGAGGAAACTAAAAACACACAATTTTCTATCTTTCTATTAAAATCAGCTCCAAAGCCTCTAATGCTCTAAATATCTTATTGTCCATGTCTCTCTGTCTTTATTCTGTCACTACAATAAACTCAGAGCAACTTCTCCTCACTCTGAGATCAGAAAAATACAGGATTGATCCCATTGACTTTGGCTACAAGCAGCTGACAGCTAGGCCTCTGAAGGAGACACTCTGATTGGCTGTGACATCACCCACTGGAGCCAATAGGAGTGTCCAATGTAGAGAGGTGACTCTAGACGTCTCTATCAAAGATGGAGGATGAGAATGGATGGATAAACACACAGAAGTAAAGCAGCAATGCTCCAGTCAAAGGCTCAGACTGATCCAGATCTGAACTAACTTCCTTCA
>CM076649.1:27155058-27166640 GCA_038496675.1 Rachycentron canadum
GCAACACTGAGCTACCTGAAATACAGACATGATGCAGGAAAACACGAAGCCACAGTAAAGCTACAAACTTTAGCTTTTAACACAAAAACTGGACAGTTTGTTTTTCAATGAAGATTCAAGACAATCAAATCAAACTGAGTCATCAGGTCGAGTAAGAGCAGCTTTCACATTAGTCAAAAGGTGCTGACATGGAATTATTAGTGCTTTTCAAAATTAGATGTTAATGAAAGCTCATCCATCCATCCATCCATCCATCCATCCATCCATCCATCCATCCATCCATCCATCCATCCATCCATCCATCCATCCATCCATCCAGTTTCAGCTGTTCAATCTGGGTCCACTCAGCTCGAGCAGTGTAGTCCAGACATGCTCTCCTCAGAGCTCCTGCGTGGGATCTGTTATGGCAAGGCAAGGCAATTTTATTTGTATAGCCCATTTTTACAAACAGTTTGTCTCAAAGGGTTATGTCTTGGACGAGCCCCCAGTTCCTCTTAGACATAATATGGAGACCCCCCCATCATCCCCAAGACATGAGTAGCCACGAACAAAGTTATTAGAATATTAATTATATTATTTATTTACTGAATAATGTGAATCAATGGAGAGTTTCTGCTTCAGGGTGGAACAAAGCCAAAAAAGCAAACAAACATTATCAGGAGCCCAAAAGACCAACTTAACCTACTTAGATAAATCTAAAACTTCCTAACAAACACAAGCAGGAGAAAAGATGGTCAAAAGTAAGTGGCAGTCAAAGTGTGGCCGGTTGATGTCCTCCCTTGCTGCTCAGTTGTGCCATCTTGTTTTTTAAAAACAGGTCATCATCAGGCAAGAGCCAATCAGTGACGAGTATTAGCTCACACACTCACGTCCACGTCATTCACACATTTATGCCACCAACAAAACAATACAAAGGATCCCAAGGCGTCAAATGGTCAGAGCAGACGGAGCCCAGGCACAAAAACAAAATCACTACACAGGATTCAGGACTGGGCACGACACCTGCACAGATTGGCATCTGATAGCGGTGCACAGAAGCCAAGGGCAGGTCGGGTCCCAGGTGTTGCTGACTAGACTATTTAATGAAAGTCGCTTTATTGGCTGTAGCTGTTTTTGAGGGTGGAGCCTGATATGTTCTCCAGATTACTTTTCTTTTACAAAATGAAATCAACACCACTTCTTTCATTGTCAAATAAGTGTCCCCTTCTTTACATTCCTTGTGGTTAAATCTGCAGTTTACATTCAGCACCATGTCACATTTAATTGTGGACTGTGCCAAAACCAAACATCTTGTGTTGTAAAATAAGAATCAAGTCACTGATCGCTGAGATGATAATGAATACACAGTAGTTGAGATTTGGAGTCATCTCAAGACTTTTTTTGCAAAGTTAAAATACGGAGAAGCTCATCTATTTTACTTCCTGGTTGAGAAACCTGGACCAGGCCTTAAACCCCACCCACCACCTGCTTCCTACAGAGAGGACATCAGAAAGGATGAAGATGGTTCGAGGAGGAAACATCAGAGAGACTCAGCCTCATGTTTGAGCCTTAGTCAGACTTAGACTCAGATCAGGACTCTGAGGCCAGAATCAGAGACTAGCAGACATGTCAGAACAGTTAGCATCATTAGCATCTTTGATTTCTTGTAGCTTGTAACTGGCAGTGGCTGACACAGTGTTATCTGACTCCGTACTGACAAGGTTTCAGGTTTATTTAGTTCAGTTCATGGTGTCAGCTCATCATTTCACTCATCATGTGTCTGTGTCATAGAAAAACATCATGTGGATGTGAACAAGGTGAAACACTGGGAACATCAGTGGGTTTTATTATTAGACAACATTGTTAAATTGAAAATCTAACTCTACGTTGTTCGCAGCATTGCAGTTGTCTCTTGTAGGGCTATCAGTTCTTTATCTTTCATGTCAGCATATATTTGTGTTTCTTCATAAATTTATGATATAATAAATCATTAAACATGCTGAGCAAATAAAAAGGCCACTGTTTCTCTTCAGTCCTGACAAGGTTAGTGCAGCAATCTGACAATAGATTTCATGTGTCTTGGTAGCATGAGAGGCTAACGTCTGAGCCAGAGTAAGTCTTATTATATTATAAGAGCCAGTGGAGATGTCTGCTCCCAGATACACACAAGACATGACAGACAAAGCAGGAATGCTTCCAATCCGATGGGGATAAGGAGGGATACAGAAAGACGGGCAAGGTGGGATGGAAAGACGGATAAAATGAAGTAAAGACGGATGAATCTGCAGAGAAGTGTTCGTGAGTCTGAGCAATCGTAGAGTCTGATCCTCACAAAGTAGCTGTGGCTGACTGCCGGCCTCCCTGTGCATATGCGTGTGTTAGTGTGTGTGTGTGTGTGTGTGTGTGTTAGTGTGTTTGTGTGTGTGTGTGCACGGGAAATTGAAAAATGCATTATATGTAATCAGGTCACCCACAGAGGTCATCAAAGGTCACAGTTCATGCAACCTTACACCTCCTTGAAATAAAAAGTGACTATTTTTAAAACCGTATGCTAATTATTAACTCACTCAAATACCAATACAGATGGTCCATTAAAAAGGCCTGTGTGATGTGGTGCAGTGAAGGACAGCAAAACAAAGAAACTAAATACTGAGGCCAGAAAGCTACAGGGGACTGAGGTTAACCTGAATAAACTAAAAAGAATGTTTCTACAGAAAAACTGACATGCATCCTAAAAAACAAACAAACACATGCACATGACTTAGTATTGAAGAAATTAGAAATCAGGGTGAATTAGGAGGGAAGTGCAGTTCCCCGAGGCTCAGTGTTGGACCCACTGCAGATTTTTGTACATAAATGTTGTCTCAGTTATTTATTTTGTTGTGGTAAGGATTTAACTTTCAGATACAGTGGGAAAATAATAAAGTAAAATAAATTCATAATTTTTGGCAAACTCATGATAAACAATGCTGAAATTGAAAGGTTGTCAGAAACTTCAGTAATGTCTGTCATTGTAAGTCAGTTTGGATAAAAGCATCTGTCAAAGCAAATGTAAATGTTATTTTTTCTAAATTTCTGCTGGAAGACGCATATAAGTTATATTAGGGCTAAAGTGTAACATTGATTACAAAACAAGACAATAATAACTAACTAAACTAACTAAATAATAACAGTGTGTAAGTCAACCAATCTCATAGAGGCATAAGATCTGTGAAGAAAACTAATTGGTTAGAAAACCAACAAATTCATTCAAATTTTTTTTTTTTAAAGGCCTTATGTTTTGGTTGATTTAACATTTTAAACTGTAGAGAAATGTAGAGAACAAAAATCAGTAATGATTCTGCATTTTGACAACAACCGGCGCTGAGAAGCCCTTTAGCTGAGCACTTAACCCCAGTGACCTCAGGTTAGAGCCGCTCGGCCTGAATATAGAGTTCACCTAACGAGATAATGAGTCCTGCAGAACTGACCTTCAACAACGAGCACGGGTTTGTTTTAGAGCCACATACAAATTCAGACTTTTCTCACGTTTTATAAAGACATTCTGTAAAATGTGGGAAAAAGAAACTGAAGTCGTAGAAGTTGATCATTAGGCCGTCGTGAGTACGGGCGTGTCCAGAAAGTTTTAGATGGGGGACATTTAATTAACATATTAAAAGTAAAACAGCTAAATTACAGCTCTATATTCGCAGTAATAATTAAAACTGTGACTGGCCAAATTGTTTAATTCATGTAAAACGAGCAAATTATCATGTAAGTCAGTAACTGGCAGGACGATGCTCTGACGAACTTATTTCTATGACATTACATATAACGAACCTAAGGATGTTTACTTTTGAAAATTACCCAAAACGTTCATTCTGCTAACATGCTGGCATGGCGTGGTGCTGTCCTTTGCTGTCAGTTCATTGAGGAAGTCTGTAGTTCTTTCAAGCCTGACTAACAATGCCACCTTAAATTAAATTAAGTACTAACGTTAGCTGCCCCGGGTCTTATCCTGAGTGTTGTTAGGCAGTCACGTTGGGTCTTGCCAACTTTGGCTGGTACAGTGGTTCCTCCCCGGACCAGAGTATAACATCAGGTGCTCCACAACCACAACAATCACTGGGATGAATGCAGGTTTTGTGCCACTTGCATAAAATTAAATACCAATAATTTGGCTGTAACATGTTAGTTTTGGTTTAGAAAACAATTCTACTTGTGGACAATCAGGTAGGGGGCACATGGGGTGGAAAATGAGATCATAGCCACCCTGTTGGGCCAGCCTATGGTAGAAGGGTGTTCATGTACTCATTACTATGATGTTGTACTGTATGACTTGACACTGGTTTTAATGATTTTACTTGATCAGGATGAATTTACCAGTTTATACAAAACAAAAAATGTGACTGAATGAACATTACAGATCAATATAGATCCACCAAAGTGGAATTTTCCTTAATTTAAGAAGACTTTATGTTTTCCATCTGATGGCAGAGCAGTCAGGAGTTACAGAGACTTTCTAATTTCAAGTGGGTGAAAGATAAAAATATTTGACAGCCATTTTCTCATCGATAGTTTCAACCTTTTCCCCAGGGAGAGGTTGGAGTGAATCCCCCAAACGTACCCCCACATTAGCTAAATACCTTCACATAATGAAATGCAAGCAATATAAATACTACAGCAATTATATTTTACTCATTCGTGAAATGTTTTCACGAAAAATGATATGTAAAATTGTTTCTGATAAACTGAAGCAGTTACAGTTGTGTGGAGGTAGTTCATATTCCCTTTGCTGCTGGTTAGAAGAGGAAACACAGGTTGTAGCTGCATGTTGATTTGGGCCATCATGTCAAGCCCTTCAGATTCAAGTCATTTTTCCTTATCCTTCCGTATTTCCTTTCCTTGTTTTCGTCGTTGTACCTTATCAATTTAAGGAAAGAGGGTTTCATATACTGTAGAGGAAAATTTGCGATTAGTCAATAAAAACAAAATTTGGCTTGATATTACTGATCTGACATGACACTATTCACTGTCACAGGTCCAGTGACTGACAGGTCATATGGTTTGTCAATAGTGTAAAAGTTTAGTAGCTGCGCTCTTCAAATACCACAAGGCACAGCAACAGCCAGGCATTAAATTTTGTAGGGGTTGGGGACTGAAGTTTACCTGAATGAACATCAAACTAAAAAGAACATTTATATAGAAAGATCAACATGCGTCATGTTGCACATGACTTATTACTGAAGAAATAAAAAAAGAGGAATTAGAGGCGTAGCACCGTCTTCATTAACTTGAGCATCAGTGTCAATATGTCCATATCAATAAGGTACTACTGAAGGTTATTTGTGGGGTACCCCAGGGCTCAGCGTTGGGCCCATTGTGGTTTATTTTGTATGTAAATGTTCCAAAGTATAAAATATATTTAATTATTTGATGCAACTTTATTTTTGTTGTGGTAACAATTTAACTTCCAGATACAGTGGGAAAACAATAAAGAAAAACTAAGTTTGCGATCTTTGGCAAAGTCATGATAAACTTTGTTGGAGTTGAAGGGTGAAACAGCCAAACATTTCTAGACCTAGAGAATCACATGTGCACATTCAACACTGACCAGTTTGCAGAGGATTATGGGACAGACTGGCTTTGTCTGAATCCTGCAGCAGGAGCCTTTGAACTTGCACAGTCTTTATGGACAATTATAACAATGCAGGAGCTGACACGTGTTTTGAGACACACCTTCAGAAAATCCATGGCAGCCAACACAGTAAAACTGACTGCACTGGTAGAATAAAGGGCCGATCGAGGAAATGATGCTTCGCGGAAAAAACCTCAGTGACGAGCACAAAGCATCAAAGATGACGACCAAACCAAACAATGGGACAAGAATTCAAGAAGACGACAGAGTAGCGTAAAGCAGAACACCATGCAAATGTATCAATTCAGGCTCCTGTTAGCTGGTTTAGGCAGCACAGTAACACTTCCTCATAATCAAGACGAGAAGGAAAGATGAAGCCAGAGTCAAGACGAGTCCAGAGTAAGGAGAAGAACAGAGCAGATTTCCTCAGTACAACCCAAAACCCCTTTTACTGATCTTTGGGAGCTCACTTCGAGATCTCGACCCATTGTCTGAAAAACAGTTCTCTACACATGTGCTATCGATCTGCAGGCTTAAGGGACTTTGAGAGGAGCGGCAGGTTTAGGTAGCGTAAAACGATGACCTTTAGCCTTGCATGGGATTGCACTGGGTTTTTAACCAGTACCAGGTGCAACAGGCTCTGTTGGGGTTTCAGGGAAACATACTAGCGGGGAAAAGGGACTTCCATCCTAAAACTGGTTTTACATAACATGGTGATGGTAACAAATGATAAGGAAGTGAGAAAAAAAAAGTCTTTCTGATTGTTTAATGGACTCACCAACAAGTTGGAAGAGCAAAGCAGTTGAACAATGATTCGATTTTTCCTCATTTCCAAATGTTAGGCAACAATAAGAAAATCTTATCTCTAACTCTTCAGTATCTGAAGTTGTGGGAACTCAAACAGACCACAAAGGTAAAGGTGGAGATGAGTTCAGGTGGATTCCTCGGCCTCGCTCGTAGAAACAGGATTCAGTTTTGGGATGTTTCTTTCCTTTAACACACAGCAGCCACCGCTTCAGTAGGTGGAGCCAAAATACCCAAGATGCACTATAATGTGTACATTAACAAGGAAAATGTGCCAGGTGGTGTGACGTGTTAAAACAACACAAGCTGTGCGGTCCCTAGTGACACGTGTGGATGTCTGGACAATTGATAGCAGACAGCCTTTTTTACCATGTGACTCCCGGAAGTTGCGTAGAGCAGCTTGTGTTACATCTTCCTGTTCTTCCAGGTGATCCATTGACTGCAATTACAAGCACTTTAACAGTGGAGGCCTGGTGGTGAAGACTCATATATAACCTCACAGTCCCTGGTTCACCTCTGACCTTTGCTGTCATACCTAATTTTCTCTCCTCATATGTCCCATCAATACATACACTCACTCTGCACTGTCCAGCAAGTGTCCAAAAGATTAGATTTCCCCAGAAATTATATCCAGGAAAATCGTAGTCATTGACATTTTTCTAAATGACAAATCAGTTCATTGGCTCATCGAGACCCAAGCAAGTACTCGTATCAGTATGGGGACAACTCCAGGCCATATAATGTAGTGATAATATAATGTAGTATCATAATATATAGTGTAATTTGAGACACACGGATGCCTTCAACTGCTTATGTTCTTTTTCAGTTAAACGCATACGTGGCACAAAGTGGAGCCTTGAATTAAGGATGTTGTGACTCTAAATAGCAAAAGACAACCAGTGATTACTGATTATTATTTGGGACAGTGTGAGAATGGTTAAATCTCGATTAACTGTTACAGTCTTTGGTGCAGACGCCTTAAAGGTCCCAATAACAGCAACTCTTTTATTTTATGATCGATCCAATAAAAATATAGCAGCTTTCAAATAAAGATCAAACATAAACATCTTCCTTTAGACTGTATGGACGTTTAAACCTTTTAGTCTATGTGGGACCTTTAAAATGTAACATGAATTAGACTAGATTAGGTGGATACATGTGAACTTAATCTTTTTACATTGTGGTTTGATCAATGGCTCTGAATTCTCATATAAAACAGTCACAGACGCTAAACATGACCTACAGTAACCTTACAGAAACACAGATGGACACTAATGGACACGATAATGGCTTCCACCTCCCGATGCCTATGGTTTGAGTCCGAAACACTTCAAACCTTTTCAGCTGTGTGTGTGTGTTTTAACAGCTAAATGAACCAAGTCCAGATGTGACAGTGGGCGAAAGGGTGGGAAAGGTGGGGTGGATGGTGGTGCGAGGCAGGAGTAAAGGGTAAATGAAGGAGAGGGAAAAAAGGGGGTGGAAGGGGGAGAATAAAACCACATAAATCTCTTTGGTGTGAAGTGATGAATTCTGACAGCGGGTCAACCTGTCGAGCTCACAACCAGAGTTTGACCCTTTAAATCTAAAAACACTATCTAACCTCAAGCTGCTCTCAAATGTCTTCATCCAGGTTTCAACAGTCAATTCATTTTATAACTTTATACAACTTTGTGACAAACACCGACCTGCTACACCTTCAATTTTTGGTTTTGGTTCTTTGGATTATGATTATTATCTTATTAATTATAACCCAAAGTCCCAGACTTTTGCAGCACATTTCTGTTTTTATGCAACACCTGCACATATTTACTGCACTGGCACAGCTTTTTAAAGACATATCATATGTTTTCCTCTTCCTTGGTATTTGTCAGTCTGGCTTGGTTAAACTTCTGAAACAGCACAATCTTGCTGTCACAAGCTATAAACTGGAATGTGAGTCAGTGACACCTGATGGCTTCGTGCAGCCCCTCTCATCGTTATCCAGCCCCGTCACCTCAGGTCGGCCGACGGGGCAGCGAGCGGAGGGGAGCGTTGGAAGCCAGAATGACGGCGTAATTGACACAGGATCTCCCTCTATTAGTCACAAGTTCCTGAGGAAATGCCAAGACACCAATGAGTGTGAGGGTCACCTGGCTGTGGTCGGGACTTTTAAGGTTTTACAAAGATTCATGAGCCACAAATCTGGATGTGCATCTGAGAATTTATTCAGTTCAATTCAGCCACTGAAAACTGAGAAACACGAAAACATACAAAGGTAAAATGAAAGATTTGGATGATAATCCACATTCATTTGTATTGTATTTATGGATTTGGGGCAGAGGAGGAGAAAAGCTGTCAGGAAATTTATAACGCCATAAACACTGTTAAAGCAGTGACTCTTCTTATTTCTGATGTTTTCATTTTGAAATCATCCAATAATGTAACACAAAGTGGTGAGATTTAGTCTCAGTTTTATGAAAAAAAAGTTTTATGCGTCAAAACAACAGCAATATGTGGTTGAAACATGTGGTAATAGATTCTGTAAATTTCTACAAAATGATATTAATAAATCATCTATTTCATAATTATAATTTCAAGATGTTTTAATGTTTTTCTCTGACACTAAAAAGAACTAAAGAGTATTAATAAAACCTGCAGACTGCCCCTCAACAAAAAGCCTCCATGCAGCGTACTCACCACTTTGCTTCTGCATGACACCAGATCCCATCCTGATCACCTCACACAGCAAGGATATCACAATGGCAAAGAGTCGCAAATGCATCTGGGCTGCTGGCAAGCGCCCGCTTCAGCGCCAGGCTGCGGACATCTGCAGGGACTCCACGGGTGTCGGGGTGAAGACGTAGTTCCACCGCGAAGGGACAAGGGACAGGAAGGGAAAGAGGGCAAAGTCTAAGAGGGGAATGAGGTGGTGGTGGTATAAAAGATGAAGGGATGGATGGAGATGAAGTGGAGAGGATAATCTCACAGGCCCAAGGCAGCGATGAAGACGATGAGTTGTTCAGGTGAGAGGAGAGAGGGGGAGAAGAGAAAATCCTCTTCTCCTTTGTCCTGTTTCACGCAGAAGATTTAGGGCTGAGATGAGGAGACAGGCGGCCATAAACCACAAGAAGAAGAAGAACACGGGAGAGTCAGAAACACCGGAGGTGAGCAGAGCTGAGAGTCTCATCTGCTTCCTCAGACTGGCAGCTTGGAGGGAAAACTCACCATTTAACTACCACTGTCAAATTTGCGATAAACGAGCTCCACTTATCCCGTAGCCATCTTTAACCCTTTATAGGGTGAGCTCACAGGGCCTAAGTGGTTCCACATTTCCAGATTGATCTTTAGCCCCCTCCTCCTGGCTCTATCTAATGTTGCTCAGTCTCTTCTTTTTATTATTCTTGTTTACTTTTTTTCCTGAACGGGGCAGCTTTGTTTGCTGTGGCAATCCCATTAAATGTGGGCAGTCAGTAAAGTTAATTTGACCACCCTGAAAGAAATAAAAACAGCTGGAGAGCAGCATAGCAAAGAGTTTAAAATCTGATTATAGCCTACCATGTTTTTGCAAATGATTAGTTTTGCCTGTTTGGGTAACGAGTCAGGTACGTCAGAAGTCTGCGATTTATAAGTCTAAGAAGAGGCTGTGTTGGACTCGGACAAATCCAGGTCCCTGGTCGATCATAAACCTCCTGTTAGGTCCCTGAACTGGTCAGAAAAAGTAGATTAGATGAACTGTTCCCTTCCTAATTGTGCAAATGTCATAATTGAATTATACAGCTATACAAGATGCATAAAACACAGAGCTCCCTCTCTTTACTAGAGGTACTTTTCCAGGACTTTTCCAGGGATGATCGAGCACATGTGACAGACAGGAATCAGATCATCGATGACATCATGTCCTACATTATTAATGAATTATGAAATTATCACAAAGAAAACCAACAGCAGCCGTCGTGCACAACAGGCCAACGTGATCCTGAGCAGAGATGAAATCATTTTCCAGGACAACACAAATGTCATTTTTCCTTCCATTTTCCATGTGTTTTCCATGACTGGAAAATTGGTTCACTGTTTTCCAGGTTTTCCAGGAACCCTGAAAACATCAGACACTACATCCTGATCATGTCATGATGATGATGTTCAGTTTATTTAATAAACACCTGAGTGTAGAAGAGCCAACTTCACTGTTACAGGACAGTAATTACTGAAAAAATGAATTAGTATCTTCTTGTTCCTTCTGTGTGACACATGTTGCTGCTGTGAGAGTTTTTGGGTGAAATGAATAGATACAGTTCATCATGAGGCAATAGATGTGTCGTCACTTTGAGCAAAATCAATAAGACATTATTGAATTACAGTCATTACAGCATCATTATTTAATATTTCATATAATGCATTAGTAATAAAAAACAAACAAACCAAAAAAAAAAACAGCATTTATTACCATCAGGTTATTTCCTCTATTAATCATTGAAAAACTAAACTAAAAATGTGTTATAAATGTTTGACAATAAAGATATGCTACATTTTGCTACATTTAATGGAAAATATATTTTTTAATAATTTGAAATGTATAAAATTAAATATAATTATAAATAAAATATTTTATTATTATTATTTCTTATTAAATAAAAGTATTTTAAAGTAAAATGAACACTATCTCCTTGAATTCAGATCCTACTCTTTACATTTTATAGAGAAGAATAATTCCTGGACTGTACTCAGGTTGTACTCAGGTTGTTGTACTGACTCCAGTTTGTGGTCACGTTCAGCCGACAGAGGCATTTTGTTCAAAGTCAGATAAAAGGTTAACATCGTCGCTGTGGTTAAAAGCTCATAAAGTAAATGTGCTGCTTCAGTTTTCAGATCTTTCCCCGACCTTCAACAACATCTGTGAGACAATAAAAATAAAAGTGTAATAAAGGTTTTATTATATTTATTCTAACAGTGGCTACTGTGTTGTTGTACATTTTGCTGCAAATTAGTCTTATTTTAACATATTTTCTGAAAGACAGAGTTGGTTAAATTAAATTAAATTAAATTCAACATTTTTATGAGGAAAAATATTTGAATATCAAGTCCACAGAAGTGTCTACGTTTCCAACCACCTGCTCTCCAGAGCCTCGTTCTCCTGATGGAGGAGCTGTTTGTTTCTCCTTCAACTAGAGAATCAGCTCTTTCTAACAAGCCCTGATTTGTCCTG
>CM076649.1:27176600-27190818 GCA_038496675.1 Rachycentron canadum
GATCCCATTGACTTTGGCTACAAGCAGCTGACAGCTAGGCCTCTGAAGGAGACACTCTGATTGGCTGTGACATCACTCACTGGAGCCAATAGGAGTGTCCCATGTAGAGAGGTGACTCTAGATGTCACTATCAAAGATGGAGGATGAGAATGGATGAATAAACACACAGAAGTAAAGCAGCAATGCTCCAGTCAAAGGCTCAGACTGATCCAGATCTGAACTAACTCATTGTTCATGACTCCACTGACTGCAGTAATTGTTGCACAGCATGTCTCAAGCTCAAAGCATCGTGAAGCAATTAGCTCAGTAAACGTTTTCCTAATGAGTTTATGGTCTCAGTCTCTAGTTTCAACTCTTTAATACAACATGATGTTAATTTTTTAAATGATGGTCCATTTAGAGGAAAATAGACCATAAAACAGGGGATGAATTAGGGGGTGTGGCTACAGTGTGATCGATAGACTGTACCACCCAATCAGGATAGAGTACAGAGCAGGTCAGCTCCACCCCTCTCTCCTCCTCAGCTCCACCTTCTCCTCCAAATATGGTTTCTACTGGTTTCAAAAACCTGATATCTCTAGGTCAGGTGTTGTTTAATCTTACTGACCTCAGGTTGGATTTGATTGAACCTTTTTAAAACTCAAACTGTGCCAAAAGACAAATCCCTGCTTCAAAGCTAAAGCATAAAATAGTGATGTAATAGCCCGATTATAATAAAGACACGTAAAGGTTACACTGATATATAAAAATCTAAATTTAAATATGAACACATGTGAAGGCACTCATGCATACGTACACCCTGCAGAGGAAAAGACACCTCATCTCAGAAAAACCCATCCATCTCTCAAACCTTTGAAACAGATATACCCTGGAGAGCATTCAGACGTTTCCTTCTTTTCCACGTCCACAGATAAAAGACGAGCTGATATTGACAGGTGCTCAATTCTTACTAATGACCCTGAAGAGTAATAGCAGGAAATAAAAAGGAGCGGGGACCCCCTCAGGCTGTTATATGGACTGATATAAAGCTTGTCTGTTTCATGTGAAGGCAGAGGAGCTCATGCACCGGGCCGGAGCGAGGGCTTAAATTCACTAGTATATTTACATCGAAATGCTGAGAGATTCATCTAACACTCCAGTTAATTAAGAACGAACAAAAGGTTTAATTTAATAGAAAATGTGGCTGGTTCATGAACACCAGATGCACCAATTTCAACATCTCAGAAACAGCTGACCTAAGGGGGTTTTGGCTCTGGTTTACTGAGAACGGTGTGATAATTAGAAAACACCTTGGTACCAAGAACAGCTCATTAAGCACAGATATGGTACGATACCTTCGAGCCACAAAGCAGCTCAACGGCATCAAAACAACAGGTCAGTCAAGGGCAAGTTCGAACATGTAACTCCTCAAACCATGAGAAGGCTGTGGCAACGCCAGCGTGTGAGTCACTGCGATCATTTTCCTCTCAGGCTTTTTTTTTGTATTATTTAATGGCAGGTTTAAGACCCGTTGGATTTCGATACGATCAGTATATACGAGTTGTAAACTGTTGATTGTGGAAACTCCAACATGATCTGAAAGAAAAAGAGTGCCAACCCCTCCAGGTTTATTAACAAAACAAAAAAGATGTAAAAACAAACAGTTTTTACTTTACTCTGCTCTCAATAAACAAACACATGGAAGAAAGTTTGAAGTGTCAAGGGAGATTAAATTATTATTATTATTATTTTAATTGTTATTTTTTTTTAGGGTTTAGTTGTTCTGAAATGACCAAACTGTTGAAAATCTGTTTTACATCACTTCAGTCTCAGCTGCCCTGGAAACAGACAAACAAAGAGAGACAACAGTCAGTCATAAAGCACACAAATCAATTAGCGTAACAGTCAATTCCAAAGTGACACACAATGAGGGACATCACTAAAGCCTCAGTGTCATAGAAGGTCTTGGTGTTAGTATTAAGTAGTAGAGGTTTTGTTGATCCACGGGGATCCACGTTAGAGAGGCAGATCCATGAAGTGTCGTTAGGTGGGAATGACAGGTATAGCTGGGTGTCGTCAGCATAGCAGTTGATAAGAGAAGCCATGCAAGCAGATAATTGGACCCAAGGAGGTAGTGGATGTTGCAAAGAGGAGGGACTCCAGAACCGAAGAACCAATGGGGGACCCCAGTGGGGTGGGTGAGGGACATTTGCCCTTGCCATGACATAATGCCCAGATTCAAAACATGAAGGGACTTTGCACAAGATGCCCAGGTTGCAAAGTACAGATATCAGGAAGTGGTGGTTCACTGTATCAAAGAGATGTCCAGCAAGATAAGAAAGAATTTCTGCCCTGCAGGTCGTTACCTGTGCCAGTTTAAAATCTATTTATCTAGAGCTTATATTCTCAGGTTTCCGATCACCATGGTTCTTATATCCCTGGTCATCTGATCTTCCTCTGTCCATTCATATTCAAATATTTACTCAGACATAAAACTCTGTGGACACAGGCAAAAATACCCAACAATTTCATTCAAATTCTCACTATTCTCCGTATAAACTGGGCTAAAATATGTATTTACTATCAGCCCTGTGTTGTTGACCCAACAGAGACCTTTGTGTCTCACTGCTGCCAAAAGCTCTGCAGGAAGTGACTCATGCTGTCAAGTCGGCATCAATCAACATCCCTATGGAGCATCTCCAGCACTGTGTTGAACCCAGGCCTTAAAGGATTCATGGTGATCAGAGAGCAAATGATACGTCCAGGCTTGGTGTAGCTAATCTGTCCCCATCTGTTTACTGTTTGTCTGATATCCTCGTGGCACTGACACTGGCAGACCTTATGAATTCCTACGTAGTAACCAAAATTTAAAGTTCTCGTCCAGACATGTTTTAAAAATGATCTGCTATGATTAATAGTTTATTTGAAATTGTTTTCCCAGATAAAAAGTAAAAATAAAATGTAATGGGGAGGGAGGGGAACCATATCCTTCTGAGGCTGTATTTCAAGTCCGATTGTATCACAGATGCAAGACCAAGCGGTCCTATTTTAAAGGCTCCTTCAAATGTGTCCTTTCCCTGGGTAAAGGCTCCAACAGGTGGATCCTTTTCCTCATCCCAGGTCTCATTGTGCACCAGTAATGAAAGCAAAAAACACCAACAGAACCTGAGGATGACACTGTTAAATATAAGTATTGGGTTTCCCCTCAGTTGAACAGCAGAGTTGAACGATACAACTCTTAAAACCATGGGAAGGTTTGAAGGCCCTTGTTCCCAACGATAAAGGGACCTTTGTAGACCAGACCGTATCCTTTCAGTTTGGCCTTTGGGGGACCTTGTCTACGAAGGAGTGGCCCTTCGTAAAACATTGTAGACCAAAGGATGCCGGCCTTGATTTGGGACACAACTACTGTGTTAGTGGCTGTGCTAATGCAAACTCTTTCTGACTAGCCGATGTATTTAGAATGATTAGCGTAATTAGCATCTTGTATTTGTGTATATTGTTTGTTAGCTTGTAACTGGCAGTGGCTGGCACAGTTATAGCTGTTGTACTATTGCTAACTCTGGTACTCCGTACTGACAAGGTTTCAGGCTGAGTAAGCGCCCAACCCCCCATCCCCACATGTTTTATTCCACATAACAATATTTTGCAAAATTGAAATGTAAACACTTTTTTTTACATTCACGTCTGTAGTAACGGGCTTTAATCTGTCACGTGTGTTTGGAGCGATGCTAAGTAGAAAAACCCAGCTTCATTCACAAGACGTCTCTTACTAAATATTCAGAGATGTTTATTGACTTTTTCAAAAAAAGTTCCTTCTCCTTTGTGTAAAATGTATTTAGTATTTTATTTATATATGTTGTTTGTTAGCTTATAACTGTCAGGGGAGTTCAATAGGTTTGTGACGTATGAATCCCTGAATGAATCTGTTTTCATGAGACTGACATTGGTTCAGTTCAAGGTGGAAACACACACGTGTCTATTATATAAAAACTAAAAAAAAGGTTAAACTCTTCATTGGAGGGTCTTTAATTTTTTTGAAGTCAGTTTAAAGTCCTGAATAAACTTTGATTATCTGTATTAAACAGATGCTCAACAAGTGCTCACATGTTTTCTCATGAGTCATGAGGGATTTTAACCAACATTTAACCAGCCAGTTTCACCTCTAAGTAACTTGTTTGTCTAATATGGTTGGACCGGGAGATTGTTTATAACCTGTATGATTATCTCACCACATGTGCTCCTGCCACATCAGCAGGTCTAAAACAGCTAAAGCAGTAAAAGTGAAATGATATCATAATATTAACAATAACCAAACTTCTAAAAGATGGAATTTTCACGTAAAATTCATGCTGTCAACATCCCCTGAATTCCACGTTTTAATACCTGCACCATCAAACTACAAACCGAGGCACCAGCATCCTTTCATTATCCCAATGGACCAATAAAAACATGCTATTTACTTGTTAGTGATGTATGGAACAAATCAGTTCCTTGGTGCGGTGACTCAGTCAGTGCTGGATGGGAAGTGGAGCTCCCGTGAAGTCTCCCGGCCCAGATTCCTCTTGTGTCGACAAAACAAGCTTGACTCAATCATCTCAGTGGGAAATACAGTAAAGGGGCATCACGCAACATTCTCCACACAGGTTTCATGACAAGAACAAGAGACAAACAAAGAGGCAGCACGTTGTTCTGAGGTCGGAGGAAACAAACAAGCTTGATGTAATCATTTAAGCAGCGGGAGTCGCTGCTGCAGCGAGTAGATATTTTCCTTTGCTTAAGGCTGCAGAGGCACCGACTCTGAGCTGCTGCAGACATTCAGCCATCATGTATTAATACAGCAGCCTGAGATTTATGAGTTATTTTCAAATGAAATGATTGGGCTGATTAGTTTTGCACTGTAGCAAATAATCTGATATAAAACCCATGAAGGTGCTGTTTGTTGGGGTTATGGCTACAACTGTGATCAGACTCAGGGGAGGTCCAGGTCCAAACATCCAGTACAGGTATTTTAGATTTGATCAGATACCCATCGTCACCTGACACCCAACATCCATGACATGTGGGATATTGATGAAACACCAATCAGTGTGGCCTGAAGATCCCGGCTCCGTCCCTGTTTTTCCTCTCTGACTCTAAATGGATGATGATGATGATGATGCCACAAAGTGGTTTTTCCATTTTGAGCTTTTTATACTTTCATTCCCATTTAAAATTACCCGATCTGCTCAGCTATGAAACAGCCAATCAGAATAGAGGGTCAGATGCTTTCTTCTGATTGGCTGACTGACATGTTGGTTCCCAGAGATCAGAGCTCAGCCTGAGAGAGGAGATGAAAAACTACACTGAGACGGTTTTTGGTTCTTAAAACCACAAATATATCTTCTTATGGATATCAACCCTTCAAAATAAAAGACTGGAGAAGTTAAAATATGGACTTTTAAAATAAAATGAAACAAAACAAGGTCAATACATCAGAATCAGAATTAGGGTTATTGGCTTGTAAAAAGATTTGTACTTGTACATAAAGGCTAATATTAAAATATGGGACCTTTAACTCAGGTAACACAGGTTTGACAACACATGTGACTGATATTTCTCAAGCTCCTCAACCAGATTTTCCTCGGCTGCCATGTCTGTCACCTTTTGTAGTGCGTCTATGATATTTTTTAAATACTCTCTTGTGTGTTTGCTGCTTTGTATCACATGGTGCCCATATGTTGTTTGAGTGCCGTAACGCAGCACAGAGGTTCTTTGGCGAGGTGATGGTTCCAGCAGCAGTGTGGCGGGAGGCGAGGCGCTGCAGAGACAGACCTCTGGGGAGACCATGAAATGGGTTTTTTTTAAATAAAAATATGTTGACAGGCTTTGATTTTTTTTTAACACAAAAAGTTGAGTTATATTATTTGGGAGCTGTGCTGATCTGTAACATTCCTGCTGAACGCACACGGCATGAACGCATGATTGCAGGTGCAGCATATGTTGCTGGTGTGAATAGTTGCAGTGTAAATCTATTTGACTCAACTTCCTTGAACACATGGGGGTCGCTGGCTTCTCTTCTTCATCTTTCTCTCCTCCGTCTCCTTCTCTTGATGCCTGTCTCTTATTTCCTGTTTGTGTGTCTGTGTCTCTCTCTCTCCTCTTCTCTTTCTCTTTAACTCTATTAAAGCTATTTCCCAAACAATACAGCCTTTTTCTTCTCATCTGTATGAACTTCAAGCTCAAGGAGTCATTGTGTTACTGTGACATTTTTTTCTTCTCTTCTTTATTATTGTGATTTCCACTTTTAATATGTCAGTGCAAAGTTTTTCAGTAAACTTTCAGTAAAGTTTTTTTCTGATGTGGAAACAAACCGAGTGATTCACTCAAATAAAATGTATTTGACGATCTATTTCTGTGACAAAGTGGTGATGTGTGGTTTATTATGAAGGACAGAAGAAGAGACGACATTATTTCTACATCACTGTTCAGATACAAGGGAATTCAGTTTGATTTACAGGCATCAAATATAGTAAAAAGTCAATGAAATTGCATTTAAAGGCAAATAAAAAGATTTCAATGAGACTTGAAATATTAAAAGAGGTTATAGTTTTTTTCTATTCTATATTCAAATCACATTTTTTATTCTAGACTGAAGGGATCTGATGCCGACGCTACTTCATGATGTCACCCAACGCCATCTTTTGTTATTGCTTTTACTGACAGACCTGAACAGGAAGAAGTTACACTGCAAGAAATAATGTTTACAGTAAACAGTTTGTGTAATAATGAGTCACTGCACCAGCAGTTTACATTAATGGGTCAGACTGTGTGCGTGTTTGCAACCTTTAGATTTAATCAGAAAAAACTAAATTATTCGGAAATGTTTCAGATTTGACTTTTGGTATGAAATCACACACACACACACGTGCACACACACACACGCACACACACACACACACACACACACACACACACACACACACACACACACACACACACACAGATAATGGCGCAGGTTAAAAGGGCTCCATAAAAGCAGCAGATTAAAACCAGGATCAACAGAGAGAAGAAGAGGAGAGACAGCTGGAGAACTAACTACTGGGCAGCAAGTGGTGGTGTTACACACACACACACACACACACACACACACACACACACACACACACACGTTTACATCATATCCATGAGTACTCACGTAGGCATGCATTCAAACCCACACACGCTCAGTGGCTGTTTGTGTGTGTGTGTGTGTGTGTGTGTGTGTGTGTGTATAAAGAGGATCCAGATGTCAGTGCAGGTCATAGAGGCCTCAAAGAGACCTGTGTATGTGCATCTGTGTGTGTGTGTGTGTGTGTGTATTAGTGATAATTGTCTTTGTGAAATCAAACTTCAACTTCAAACAAAGTTCTAACAAAAATCTGAATAAATATCGAAGAAAATACCGTTAAATATAATTAACTAATAATACAAATAAATAACTAAATAAACAATTTGTTGCCTGTTGATTTTGAGTTTTTTTTTTCTCACCTAACAAATATGAGGAATATTCAACAGCTAAAATCATGTGGAAATGGATTAAAAGTAACTGAACTATCAAACTAAATTGCTGAATCCTCCAAAATAAAAGAGGGAGAAATGAGAAGCTGCTGTGGTGATTGAACGGATTCCAGTTAAAAGTCTTTGGGTCGATGCATCAGTCTGAAGCTGCAGATATTCAGAGACACTGAACAATGAAAACAATGTTAATGAAACTGTCGTAGTTTGTAGAAAACTCGCTCGTGTTTTCGAACCTGCAGCTTCATCCTTCCTCTCCAATTTGTTTGTGAACAATATAAAACATTTTACAGCAGTGGAGTCTGTGACTGGACCAAGTCTTCATCATGTGGAGGCTGAGGAAGACCAACTCACTCTTCATCTCCACAGACGGACAGAGATAAACACAGACTTCATGTCCACAGAAACTGTCGCCTGTAAGACTTTATCTGTATCTGTGTTTAATGAAGATACAGATAACACAAACCTGCCAAAAGGACTGAATGAAACAGGGGCTGTACACACAAAACGCCTTAAGTTAAGGGTTTCCTTAAAATGTTCACTGAAGACTGTTTGTCTCTTAGTTCTACACTTAAGGAATCACTTAAATTCAGGAGCTACCACAAGTGTTAATGGGAGCAAATCAGTGGTCTTTGTGGAAACAGTAGAACTTCACTGCTGTAAAATCTCTTTCACTGCTGCAAATCAACATTTTCCCTAACTCAGGAAACTTCAGAGGGTCAGAGGTGCTGTGCAACACCCTTAATAAGTCCCTCAGCGCAGGAAAAACGAAAAACCCCTTGGTAGAAACTGTCCCCTGGTCCCTCAACTCTTTGTTTTTACTCAAACATGACAACAAATACAAATCAGCAGAAAGAAATTTATATTATAATAACTGATTGACAAATACAACAACAGTCCAACAACAGGGTCTTGAAAAAAAGGACTGGATGTGATCTGAATGAGAAAAAAATAAAATTATCCCTGAAATTATCTTCATGTTGTTCAGTATCAGTTTGTATTGAAAGCACAGGAGGAGACACAGATGTAGAAAATGAAATCCATAAAATGTCTCCACAGGAAGGAGTTTCCTGTGAATCAATAATCATATGACGTCCTTCAGCCTGTTTTCTCTTTGTGTTTTTAATCACTACGTTCCAGATCATGACAAACTGAAGTGGTGCAATTCTTTGTGGGTTTGTCATTTGTCACAAATGTGTGTGTTTTTTTTAAATCTCGACTTTCACTGGCCTGTTATTAGTTGGAGAGCATGTCTGTGGTCGTCGACGGTATTAAAGGAGGTTACTCACCAAAAGCCCTGCTGCGACCTGAACTTTGCCAGAACCACTTGGTAAACAAGTGATATTAGGAGTGACTCACAGAGTGAATCATCCCTCCGAGCAGGTGCACTTCCTCCGGCTGCTGAGTGACTGTCAGAGGTTTACTCAGAGGGATGCTGCCCTCTGCTGCTCAACTACAGGAGGTGCATGATGGCCTCTGTCGAAACCCGTGAACATCCTTCACTCTGTGGCTCCTGAACCAAACATTTACCATTACTACGACATGATTAACCCCTACTCCACTAAACTCTGAGTCCCCCAACACTAAAAGTCTACGCGCTCTGTAAAATAATTATAATAATAATAATGATTTTTATAATTCATTATCCATATAGGATGTGTATAAACAGAGTTCACAAAGACAAATCAGAGCAGAACGTAAATGAATTTGAAGATAATTCAGTATATGGTGCAGTGGTTAGCACTGTCGCCTCACAGCAAGAAGGTTCTGGGTTTGAACCCTGGGGCCTTTCTGTGTGAATTGTCTGTATGTTCTCCCTGCTCCATTTCAGTCCAAAGACCTGCACCTAAATGACCCTAAATTGCTCGTAGGAGAGAGTGTGAGTGTGAATGGTTGTTTGTCTGTGTATGTTCACCCTGTGATAGACAAGTGACCCTCACCCTCACCTGATGTCACCTGGGATTGGTTTGGTCAAATGATGCTGAAACTGCAAAAATAAGAATAATAACCCTAAAAAAATCTCAAACTCCAAAATGCCTCTTGGTCAGCAGCTGATTGTTCAGCAGCTCAGCAGGAAGCCGATGCTACCCCATCACTTTGGTGTCAGCTGTGTGGAAGCGCTGTAGTCATTGGTTCTGACTGATTGTACTGGAGTTTGCAGTCGTGACGTCAGTGAGGTTTGTTCATCAGTTTGTGTGAGTCTTTGCTGAACAAGACCCTGATCAGGACCTGAAGCTGCTGGTTAGAGCCATGAGTGTCCAGCAGGTGGCGACGTTGTCTGCCATATTTTTACACATCCAACAAGAAGCTTCACGATTACGACTTTTTCCTCCAACACTAGCTCATGGAGTTGTAACTGTTTCAAATGTGTTTTACTGTTGATATCATTGCATGATGCTAATTTCACACTATTCTGCCACTTGTTGCACTAAAGGCCTCATGACTGCACAATGTATGAGAGAGAACTATGGTGAAAGCTTTGAAGATCAAACCTGTTGGGCCTCGATCACATGGTGTCTACTGACGTCCACTGACGGCTCCAGAAAGACGTGACTGCTGCTACAAAGAGCTGGCTGGTGTGAGACTGTGTGAGTGACATGTCTGAATAAAGTTTATAGGAGAAAAAACACACATATCAAAATGATGAAGGAAAAATGAAAGAGGTGGAACTCAAGATAAACACAGGAGCGGCTCACATGACGCAAGCTGACGACATTCCTCTGCTCTCATCTTCTGTTTTTCCTGTTGTGATTCAGCACAGAGTCGATGTGATGAAGGAGACATGACCTGTTGGTCGTGTTTAAATGTTTGGTCATGAGATAAATGACACCAGACTGTGCAGTTAATGAGCAATAATGAACACTGTGAAGAGCGTGTGAAGGGACGAATCCCTTCTTATTATGAAGGGACTAATTGTTTTAATTTGAAAGTTCAGTTGTTGCTCCTGTTGTCCTTCCTGCAGACAGGTCTCTGATCCCACAGATGGACTTTAACTACCCAATCTTGGACCGTAGCTGGTGACAGTGGTTCTTGTGCGGCTACATCAAACTAACCAAGGCTGGTTAGCACTGATCAGACTTTTAGGTTTGAGCTGCAACTTTTTATGATGGAATCTTTAGGATTGATGAAGATCATCGATCTTTAGTGCCAAGGTCTGTTTTCTGTTGTTGTTTGCTCTCATAAATGTTAGTTAATGTTATTTATGCTTCACAATAAGAGTAAAAAAAAACAGTTGGATCATTAGATTCATTAGTCTTTATTTATCCTTGACAACAACAGAATCTGTGTTTATCAGGCCATCGTATTCTGTCTGGCCCATAGACTGAGAATAAAGATGGACGTAGCCTCTGTGACATTACCTACAGGTTTCTAAAGGGCAGTTTTCAAAGTCAGAGTGAGCTGCTGCACCGTTGGTGTCTTAACTCCCACCTAATCCAAAAAGGTGGGGCATGTGTGGAGCATTACCCACCTGCCACTCAAAGAGGCCACGCCCTCAATTCTCCATAATTTTAATCCTTAATAAAATATAAACAGGTGAGTTTTATAGAAATTCTCCCCGTACAGTCGCCATGAAGGAGGAAATTAACTACAGAGACCAAAACTTCGTCCTGGACTGTAAACATCTTTATTTCTGCTGTAAAGTTGGATTTCAGTGTTGGTCCATGTTTTAGACTTCGAGGACGCTGACCTGATGTTACCTGGGAAAGAAAATGTGTGTGCGGTGGGAGGACATTTGTATGAAGTGTTTTATTTAGCTCTTTGCTTTGATTTCATATCTTAATAATCTGTGATAAACCAGCTAATGCTAATGCACAGTTAGCACTGAGCTAAAATGTTGTCTCCTTTGATCAGAATGGTAAAGAAATGCAGGACACAAAGGAATCTCATTGTGGCTTTCTTTGTGCTAACACACAGACTCAAACACGTCCAGAGAAAGAAGCTGACAGGAATTTGAGAAAGTGCTCGACCCCCCACTCCCACTTATCTGCCCCCCAGTGTGGCTGCAGAATGGACTTCACTATCTTCAAACCAACAGAGAGAAACTGTTTTTGAGAGTTTTCACAGCCATGTCGAGACCCAAAGAGAAACAAATGAACAAGACAGGCCCAGAGGGGAAGAAAGAGATGGAGACGGACAGAAGGACGAGAAGAAAGAGAGAGAGAGAGAGACAAGATGTTACAGGTGCCATGAAATGACTTTAATGGTCTGGTGTGTTTGTGCTCTGATAATCTCACAGGGGACTTGATTTTAAAGTTGAAATGCAGGCGCGATGAAAACTGTGAAATGGCGAGAGGCTTAAAAAGAGATGTTTGCGGCGTGTCAATGTGCAGCTGTCTGAAGCAGACTGTTGTCTCACTGAGACCACACAGCAGCTCGTGTCCACTACAGGTGTCTCCTCAGGGCATTCGGGCTGAACTGAGCTCGTCTGCCAGAATCAAAGTGAAGGAGCAGCTCTGTGGATTCAGCAGCTGGCTCAGGACTCGGAGTGATTATTAGTAAAGATGTGCTTTATGACAGAGTGGGAAGGTGAGTCCTCCTCAAAGAATATAAAAAGAGCTCTTTTATATCCTACATTGTAAGGCCTTTTTATGCAAGTCATATAATTATTGAACACATCAAATTAAGTTGGGCACCAAGCTAAATTTTCACTGTGCACACTTCCTAGCACGGTTTTTCATATGAGCCTCAACATCATGTGTCTTCCATGTTCTATGTTTGCCTCCTTCATACATACTATGAAGCTACTAGAAATTTAGTCTGGAGTTTTGGGAGATGTGAGGACTCTCCTGTTTGACGTCAGCAGCTCCTGAGGTCACCGGCGGGTCAGTGGGCGCCGTCGTCCAAGTAGAAGTGTTGTCTCTGCAGCTCTTTGGTCATTTACTGGAGGCTCTGTCGTCTGTGACGTGTTAATATGTGATAAAATTCAGATTTGTTGCTGCTGTTTCATCTAAGATGAACGAAATATACCTGGTTTTAGGGGCAATTTAATGATGATGCTTCTCATATATAAAAATACACCAAAAAATAAAAATGTAAACAAAAATTGTGGTTTAATTATTTTTGTGTGGTTTATTTATTTATCATTTTGTTCAATTTTTAATATAAATTACACATCAGTCCAGTCTTATTCAGTCAGATTATTGTGTCACAGTCCGGTACAGGTGTGTTAAAGTCTAACCTATGTTGAGCTGAGCTGTTGATCAGGAAAAACAGACTGTTCCAACTATAAATAGTCTTCTTGTCCTCAGACTTTCATTTTTTTTATTGAGAAATGGCTTGTGACCTTGCAAGACCCCTTACATCTTATAATAAGACTAAGAAGTGATCTTCTGTCGCCTGGTGACCATCAGCTGATTCAAATCTTAACTGATTCATCAGTTAATCTGTTGGTCTTCAGACATTTTTTTCTACATTATTCCTTTTGTACACACACTGTCTCCGGCCTTTGGTCTGTGAGGGGAAAAAAATAACAATGGTTGCTGTTGTCAATTCAATAGAAAGGTGATGAGGTAATGTATCAGCATATTAAATGGAGACATCACATTGCTTTGTCATTTGCTTTGATATTGGCTTGAAAATGGGGCTTTTTAGCCTTCATGCCTGACATGCTGTATCGCCCGCTGCTTGTTTTTAGCGGCCTGGCTTATTGTTAAGCTGCTGAAAAAAATGTGAGTAGGTGTTGAGAGACGCTTTTGTTGCCGAAGTAGCACGGGCTGGAAAGTGACTTTTTAGAGGCAGAAATCTCAGCACCTGGTGGAGTAATTGCAGAGCAATTGCTATTAATCAAGAACCTCATCAACCCCATGCAGATGTGGTATGGTAATTTTGTGTCGTGTGCCAATTAAAATCATAATTAATGTACATTTAACAGAGAAACCACAGCGAAGACGAGGAGAGGAAATGGAGCTAAGAGTGAGAAAGATGCAGTAACTGAGCGTTAACTGAAGAAAAGAACTAAATGAAGGATTGGGCGGAGGCGTAGAGTGAAGCCAGGCTGAGTTTTGGCCTGTCTGTGACGTCTGGTGTACACACCCCCCCCCAGGCCAGTTTACGAGCTGTGGGGCTCCCAGCTATGTGTGTCCTGTTAGACAAAGACAGGGTGAGTGGTCGCACGCAGCCGGTGTCAGCTTTATGTTTTACCCCAGTGCTGTGTGGAAACGAATTAAAAGTTAAGTTAATTAACTACTTGAGTAAGTAGAGCAGGCAGGATGGAGCCAAATCAATTAGCTATTGGCAGGAGAGACGAGGCTGGGGGAGGGGGGGTCCCTACGAACCAAAGCCAAAACACACACACATTAAAACACACACTGAATGACTGCACATCCCTCACAAAAAACACAGAAAACGCACACATGCATCCACAAAACACATGGATAAATACAGACCATCACCTCACATGCACACACACATACTTGTACTTCTGTCTTTGTGGGGACACTAGCTGACATAATTTAATCCCGAGCACTTTACCCTAAACCAAACCATCACACCCGAATGTCTCACCCTAACTATAAAACCAATCTTAACCCTCAAACTGGCATTTAAAGATGTGAAAACAGTGAGGACCAGTCAAAATGTCCTCACTCTGGCAGGAAAATACTTAGGTCCCCACTATGTAGCATTTATATGCGCAGCGAAGCAATTAGTACAAAATCCCTGTGAATAAATACATAAACAGTAATGTATATATATATATATATAT
>CM076649.1:27225817-27239664 GCA_038496675.1 Rachycentron canadum
ACACACACACACACACACACACACACACACACACAGGACATAACAAAGTCAGCTGCAGACAGAGTACTGATGCAGACCTTCATGCTTTACAGCATACTGAATGGGTGTCTGGGTGTTAGGGTGTTTTATGTAATCATTCTGTTCACACACACACCGTACAGATTCACCTCCCGTCTGGGGACACTTCACTTTAATTGTTGCTTATCCAGTTATGAATAGTACACAACACAATGAGATACTGAAACCAAACCTGGAACCAAATGGTTTTGCACTTTATAGTTTGAATGATCAAGTCTCCTCCAGGGAACACAACAGCTATGTTTTTTTTTTTTATTTTGAATGTGAACCAACAGATTGTCTATCAAGGTTTCTCTAAATCTGATGTTCTACACCGAAGATAAAACCTTTCAATGCTCCACTTTTCACTCCTTTGGACTATATTTTATGATTTCTTCACAGGGTTTGACAATCGAAGTTTTGAATGGATGAAAATCTCAGAGCTTTGCTCCATCCTGGCAATGTTCAACACTTTGAAAACAAATTCCTCAAATTTCTGATTTGAATTTATCCATGATGCAGAGACACATTTCCTTGCTCCTGGTGGCTGGAGAATCGAACATTTGTCAATCAAAACTGAACCAGAAGTTGTTTTATTTTTTAAATATTTTCACATTTTAGTGACTTCTCAGTGTGAAAATTCATCATGAAGCAATGAAATTAATGACCAACTACCAATTTAACAACTCCCAGAGCTGAACCCACAGACTGTCTATAAAAGTGGACCTGGACTCTGGTCTGTGAAGTGAAGCCAATGCTGAAGAGCCTTAAACAGACTGTAGCACCCAAACAGGAAAGAGTACAGAGCAGGTCAGATCCACCCCCCTGTAATCTGGTCAGTCTTTTGGCCCTAACATGTTCCCATACCTCCTGTCAGGAGCCACGTCCATGAGCTGCTGTCACTCAGCGAAACAGAAAACTCCCCCAAAATCAAATTTTCTTTCGAAATGTTGTTTTACAGCTTGTAAAACTGTAAGTGTGCGCGTGTGACCCCGCCCCTTTGTGACCCCGTCCCCATGTGTCCCCACCCTCTTTGGCTCCGCCCCTCTGCCTACTGTCGTGATTCAGGGAGGTTCACCTGCAGGGACGTGGTGGAGCTGACAGTCGGTGACGTGCAGATAGTCGTTTTCAAAAGTAAAAGCAACGACTCTGGAAATGAAATGAATTTTTATCTAAATTGATGGTGTTTAGTGTTTCAATGGGAGCCAACTGGAGGTCATGCAGTCTGCCCACCTTCTGATTTACCACCGCGTCACTGATAATATCCTGCTGCTGCCGTGATAACGACCTCTCCACATCCTGCTTCTGCATTAGCCGTTTCACCACGGCATCCATTTAATACAGCACAGGTGGTTTCGCCGTCTCCCTCGTTCAACAAATCCGATTCTGTCTGTCAAGCTTTGCCTTGTAAAATCTAATTCTCTCTCCATCACACTGTTCAGCTGTTCCACTGTCTGTCTGCTGTTTTCTGTCTTTTCATTTTCCTCTCTTCTTTTTTCCATTTTCCCTCTGCGTTAGTCTTTCCTTTCACTTCCTGTCTTTCTTTTTTAATTCCTCTGTATCTTATTTCATCTTTTCCTCCTTTCTTTTTGTTTTACCTTCAGTTTCTTTACATGTGCCTCTGCACCCCTTCCACCTCTTTACATCCTCTCTTTTTTCCATATCGCTCTTTTCTTTTTTCCTTGGCTTCCATCCTTCCTTTGCAAACCCTTTCTTTTCCCTCGCTTTCTACCTTTGATGCTCTATCCTTAAATCATTTTCTTGATACTTTCTTATCATCGCTCTTTCCTCTCTTTTATTTTCTGTCCTGTCATTTCTCCTGCCTTCCTTTCCACTCCACTTCCTCTTCTCTTCATCCTTTCTTTTCTTCTTCTACATTCCACCTTCCCTCCTTGCCTTCAGCCCATGCATCTACCTGTCTGTCTGCCGGTCTTTCTTTCTTTCGTCTGTCTGTCTGTGTGTCTCTCTCGTCCTGCCTCCCTCTCAGGCTGTGCTGGTTCATTACTCCGCTTGGCGCCGTGATGTGATTTCAATGCAAATAGTGAGTGAAACACGAATGGATAAGGTTTGTTCTCTGTGCAGAGAGAAAGATGGAAGGAGAGAGGTCTAAAGACTGAGTGAGTGCGAGGCAGCGAGCGACTTCCATTCTTCTGATTTCCCAAATGGAGAAGCATAACCATCTATCACTCCTGCAGAGAGTGTGTGTGTGTGTGTGTGTGTGTGTGTGTGTGTGTGTGTGTGTGTGTGTGTGTGTGTAGCTCCTGTAGTGAGCACAGCTCCAAATCACTGTCAATCACATAAAATTTTCTATGAAACACACACGGATGCAAGTCCACATGTTCTCACACACTAATGCATACACACACACACACACACACACACACACACACACAGACCACCTACACAGATATTTAAGACAATCTTCTTTGATAGTGGAAGTAATATCTGGCTGGTAAATGGAGATTCTCAGTCTCTGTGGCTGAAAGCAGGACTCCCTGCTGTAATGACTTCACACTAGCGAACGTCACTGTATTTTCTTTTCATCTTTGTCTCTTTTTTTGTTCTTCTCGCTTCTCTCACTCTGCAGGAATCACACATGGTTGTTATGCGTTTCTTTGTCAGTTCTGTCCAATTTAAATGCACTTTATTTACTATGAATGTCAGAAAATGAGTATTAATGAGTAAAATGGTTCATATTGTACAAAAAAAAAACATTAGACGTGACCACAGTGATCATTTCCAACTGATTGAATCTACCTGTGATAAAGTTGAACATCATTTACAAACACAGGTCAGATGAGGTTTTAAACTCTGATAACTTGGCACTTGAGAAGCGAACAGGACGCCGATTTAACTCACCTGTTAATTTGAGAGAAATTCTGGCTCAATAAGATTCATTTTAATAACCCACCGTTGTCAAATTACTGATGAATATGTGATGAGTTAAATTTATGTTTCTCGCCTCAGGTTTATTATTATCCTCTTTTTTTTAAACCAACTGTTCCAGACTGCACAGATGAAAAAATGAAGACAAGAGCATGGACACAGGTAAGATAAGGACAGGTAGATACAATAAGGATCAGGGCCTTGACACATGGAGGCTGAAAAAACAAGTCTGTAGGAATATGTCTGAAGAAGAGACTTCAAAGTTTATATCGAAGCAGCAAGCTTGAATTCCTTATAAAAGAGTCCTTGACCACGAAAAGTCACCTGTTGTTGCAGATTATTGGTAGAAGCTACAATTTACATGTTCCCTGAACACCTCATGCAGCAGGAGTCTGGTCTCGACACTCTGCTACTCGTGGACCTACACCGTCCACACATGGTCCTGAATCAGGTCCAGGTCTCTGATGCTCCCTCAGAGACTCTGGGCCTGAACCAGCTCTCTATGTAAAGTGATTCTGAAATTAAACTGCAGCCAGTGAAGGGAGGTTTAAGTGACCATGCTTCAGTCTGAGCAGGATCCTTGAAGCCATATTTTGGACAAACTGTAGTCAAGAAAGAAAGAAGAATAAATAAGTTAAACTTATTTAAGGTCAACAGAGGATGAACGTATGTAGGATGAACAACTTAAAATATTTTCTAATGTGGAGAAAAGCACCCGAGGCTGTAATTTTTTCATTACTTTAACTTTTTATAAAACCCAAATAACAATGAACTTGAAGTCGGAGACGTGTTGTTTTGTCTCAGAGGCGTCATCATCTGTTCAGCCTGAACTAAAAACTAAAAACTCCAAAAGTGAATAAGAACTCTGGTTGTTTAACACAGAAGCTGTGAGTAAATGAATGGAACAGTTGTTAAAGTAAAAGAACTTGGCCGTCACTCGTCGCTGCCACAAGCTGCCTCACCTGAGAAAGGAGCCATGGAAAATGTGATTTTTGGAGTCATTTGCGGAGCCTGACAGAAGAAAGGCATGTGTGTCTCCGGGGAGGACGCCCGTCTTCAAGAGCAGGTTCAAGTGTTGACTTTGATTATAAATTACCCACCAGCTCCTCGGGCTCTGACTTGCACAGAGAGAGTTAGACTTCTTCAATTAGAAGTATTTCTGTTATTAATCTTTTTTTCCTGATTGTTTTTTTGTTTTTTTTTTGCACAGTGAAGTTTGGATTAAAGGTGAATGTCTGTTCAACTATTTACTCTGTCAGCAGATTTAGAAAACAACAGGACGTCTGGATGCACGAGTGTCTGTGACGTGTGCACTACTTTCCACTAACAATCCCATAATGCAAAGTGTCCCGAATGAGTTCATCAGCTCCTGGTCACACAACACAACTGCTCCTCATTACTCATTACTCACACCCAGCATTAACCCTTTCAGAGCCACATTAACTCTTCTCTGTTTTTCATCTCTTTGTGTTTTTCCT
Organism: Rachycentron canadum; assembly: GCA_038496675.1. Lineage (NCBI taxonomy): Eukaryota > Metazoa > Chordata > Actinopteri > Carangiformes > Rachycentridae > Rachycentron > Rachycentron canadum. The sequence goes on from CM076649.1 coordinate 27,230,239, forward strand.
TCTAAAGTCGTCATTTTTAAAAATGTCTCCAAGTCTCCTCATCTTCAGACTCAGCTCAACCTCAGTTCATTATATCTGTGACTCAGTAAAGACTCTGTTCACTGTAATAGGGGATAGTAGCTCAGAGAACAAGAGTTTTTTATGTTTTCTTAAAGCTGCATGTATAAATTAAATATATACAGTTAATATGTAAGCTTGCAACACCAAATGTTCACAGATAAATCTTACAATAGATATTTCATATGTTTTTATATCTAGAGGCTGTAGAGGCCTTTATGTCATCATAATGTATTTCCCTTACAGGTGACACATATGGCAACATCTTTTATTATATCTCCATGTGGACGCACAGACTTTATTTGTAAATATTTAAATTTTTATATTTTGAAATACAATTTATGATCCATATGATCCCTTCACAATAAAATGTTAGGGTTTAGAAAGTACTTGTTTTGCTCCCGTGTTTCGTTTGTCCCAGTTTCTCAGCTCCGTCTGTCTGTGTGTCTCCAGCTGGGTGTAGCTGCCACTCACCTGCCTCCAATCATCTTTAATTGCCACAGGCCAGGCTAAGATCCTGCTCCTCCTCTCCAGTCTTCTCCACGTAGTGGTAACAGTGGTCCCTGGACCAGTTTAATCTGGATGCTCCTCATGAAACAGCTCAGCCTGGAAGTCTTCACCCCTGTGTTCACCAGTTCTGCTCCAGCTTGACTTCTCCACCGCTTCATGGACCCAGTTAGAACCTGGATATCTGAAACCCCCCGTTACCAGGGAAGAGGCTGTGCTTCAAGCTAACTCCTCAATCTCCTCTAAGTCTGACTGCTGACACCAAACACCCATCAGCCCCCAACAACCCCAATCCTCACTCAGTCTCATTTAACCTTTACATTTGTGTAATAAACTTTAAACTGTTCCATGATGTCTTGTCTGCATTGTGGGTCCAGGTATTGGTGAGATGTAACACATAGTGGTGCAGCGAAGCTGATATTTGTTCCACAAACAGGATCTGAAACTGTAGAAGCAGGTTTGGCTGCAAAATGATTAATTCTCGCCCTGTTTTCCCAACTCGTCAATAATGGCCGGCGCTCGGTGTCAGTCTTGGAGCAGATTCTCCCGGCAGAACTCGCTCTGTCGGAGAAGATACTTTGTGAGGAAAGTTTTTTACCAAGCAGCCAGTGACACTGTGCTGGAGGAAGCTGAAAATGAACAAAGCAGCCCTCAGGAGACACAAGGCCGCACTGGCTGAGAAAAAAACTTCAGACTACTGAAAAAACCTAAATAACAGAATTCATAATCCGAAACTCGAACAAAATAGAGACGAAAATGAAACAACGATCCTGCCAGTCACACACTGAGTGAAAAACAGTGTCCACGGGAAAAGAGAACACTTTGATTTCATATTCAGTCAATTATTCTGACACTTGTTGTCCAGAAAGTGGAGACATGTGGTTTTTGTACTGAGCAGGATAAATCAGCATAGTTACAGGTGAACAACCAAACACACGAGTCTACAGATTTTTATCAGTAACACAATAACACAATTAGCTGCTCCTGGCTACAGTAATTCAGATGTTAGACAAGGTCAGTCACCACCATCTTATTTCTTCACAGGGAAAAAGTCAACAAACTTCTCCCTTTTATTATGTAAATACATTTATAGCTCCATATTTTATATTAAAGGTCCAAATTTGATCTTCTCCAGTCTTTTATTTTGAAGGGTTGATATCCATAAGAAGATATATTTGTGGTTTTAAGATTAAAAACCATCTCAGTGTAGTTTTCCATCTCCTCTCTCAGGCTGAGCTCTGAGCTCTAGGAACAACAGGTCAGTCAGCCAATCAGAGGAGAGGATCTGAGCCTCTCTTCTGATTGGCTGACTGTTTTCTGACTGGTCCAATAAAAATGCAGCAGATTTCAGTTAAATACTCAGAAGGGGTCACTCCCCTTCTGAATACCCTTGGTCCCTGGTCACATGACCACCCTGACCTTCGACCAACACATTATTAACTCTGTCCTGAGCTGCTTCCTCCAAATCAGGTTTATCTCAACAAATCAAACCAATCATCTCTCAAACTGATCTGGAGAAATCTTCCCCTCCCCCCTGCTGGTCCAGAACACAGCAGCTTCTTCCTTCACTGGCTTCCTGTTTGTCGTAGGATTGATTTTAGGATTTTACTGATCACGTTTAGAGCCACGTCCTGGCTCCAAGTTACAGAACTGAACTCAAATAACTGAACCAGGCAGAATCAGTGACTTTTTTAAAATCGTATTATTGTGTTGTATCTGCCCCTTGTAATTATATTTAAATATATTGTTTGTCTTCCCTCTAAATCCACTTTATTTCTGTCCTGTTTGATTGTCAAAGCACTTTGTAAACTCTGTTTTTAAAGCCGCTATATAAATAAGGTTATCATTAAATGCCCGTATCATCCTATATCCCAGGATACTGGTCTGGGTCTCATTTGTCTTTACGCTTCTGAATTGATTGTATTTCCAGTTGCTGCACCAAAAAACTGGCCAGAAAATTAATTTAATTGCTTGAACCTTTATGCTAATTTTAATTTAGCTGAGATATAATTACATCTGTTTAAGTGTTTAAGTCAAACTGCTGCAGGCTCTCAGCACCTCTGACACACTCAAGTTAAATAAGACCTGAATCACATTCATACTTTGTTTGATGAGTGTGGTCCTTTCTCTCTCTCTCTCTCTCTCTCTCTCTCTCAATGCTGCTTCATTCAGACAGTCAAGTGACAACAGCTGAAATATTTTCTTCTGTCCTACAAAATTCAGACGTTTGGCGAGTTCACCAAGAGTTATTGTGAATGAAATAAGTTTTTATATGAATATATTGCATCTTGAATTAAAATCAACTTGGTTACAGGAGCAGCTCAGAAAACTGGTATGGACACACTGCAGATGCCATCAGATTCAGAAGTCGCAGCTCAGAGATGCTCATCAAAACGAGGTCTGTGCATCGTTAACATGAACCTGTTGTCTGTCAGGTTTTATTTTCAGATTTGAGCCACACTTTGTAAATTATGTGGAAGCTCTGCTTCTTTTCCTCCTGCTGCTGCTACTTTAGTTGCATAAATCCAGCTCTACTATTCTTACCTTTCTCTGTAAAAATGTAATTTATGTTTTGGACAGCTTGATTTATGCCATCCTTACTGGGAGGTTATAGGTGCTCAATAAAAACCTCTATTAATAATTTAATCTCTTCAGTATTGCTGCCTCCTGCTGCTGCTCTGTGTGGCTCAGGCTGCCTCTGTGTGCTGAGCAGACATACCTGGCCAGGCCACTGGTGTTATCATCTTTTGACTGGTGACAGAGAGAAGAAAAGTATTTTAGAGCTTTTTCCATAACATGTATTTTTTGCATGTTGTAAAAGTTGTAATTTTTAGAAAGTGTCTTCATCTTCAGACTCAGCTCAACCTCAGCTCATTATATCTGAGACTCAGTAAAGACTCTGTTCACTGTAATAGGGGATAGTAGCTCAGAGAACAAGAGGAAACTAAAAACACAGTGAATTTCTCTTTATTTTCTAGATAAAAACACTGTAAACCAGAATAACCAAAGAAAACTTCAACACAGAAAGTTCCACACATGTGTTTGTGTTGTTCTAGAGCTGATTTGAAGTTTCTCTCTTTATCTGATCTGAGTTCTGCTCATTCTTTGGAGCAGTAATGATGAAAAATCAGCTCCAAAGCCTCTAATGCTCTAAATCTCTTATTGTCCATGTCTCTCTGTCTTTATTCTGTCACTACAATAAACTCAGAGCAACTTCTCCTCACTCTGAGATCAGAAAAATACAGGATTGATCCCATTGACTTTGGCTACAAGCAGCTGACAGCTAGGCCTCTGAAGGAGACACTCTGATTGGCTGTGACATCACCCACTGGAGCCAATAGGAGTGTCCCGTGTAGAGACGTGACTCTAGACGTCTCTATCAAAGATGGAGGATGAGAATGGATGGATAAACACACAGAAGTAAAGCAGCAATGCTCCAGTCAGAGGCTCAGACTGATCCAGATCTGAACTAACTTCCTTCAGGAGTTTATCACTGAAGTCAGTGTCACACAGGACAAATCAAACAATACAAAATGTAGCTTTAAAACCAGAATTACTGTTTGGTTGTTTTTCAGAAACCCAACCAATTAATCTTCAACTGTTTGGTTTTTTTCTTGGGCCAAACAGTAGAGGCTTCTCAGACAGTTTGTACGCTGATATATTTTTTTCCCAGTGTAATTTGATGAATTTAAAAAAAGCTAAATGAGGCAGCTCACACCTTGACTCTCTGTGCTGGGAAGAAGTGATGGCAGATTTTTTTTTTTTTTTTTTTTACAGATCTATTTTAACTGAACTAATAAAGATGAAGATGTTGAATAAAAATCTTTGCCTGCCAGTTTCTGCACTTGGTGCCTTTTTGCACTTTCCCTCAGTGCAGGGTCCAATGAAATCCCTTGAAGAGATCTTTTTCTGCCTCATTGAGAGTTTTGGACATCAAACAGTGAGCAGAGTCCTAATTTGTCCTCGTGTAGTCCCTGCTAATTAGAACTTCTACACCTGCTGATAATTAAGCTGAATGACAAACCGCAGGTGCAATAATTCTCCAAAAAATATTACATGAGTTAGAGAAAGATAATTTGTCAGAACACGACAAACATGACAGGGGTTTCAGGCCGAATATCATCCATCTCCATAAACACTGTTCAGTAAAATAAATGGTTAATACTTTACTTCCACTAAAAACTAACTATAAAAATACTGTCATAGCACGACAACGTTTACTGAGCTAATAAATCAAGGGAGAAGTAGAGACATTTTCCCATAGACTTCAATACAATCTGACTTCTTTAACAACCAGTGGAGTCGCCCCCTGATGGTCATTAGAGAGAATGAAGGTTTAAGACTAAGTCTACACTGATTTTATATAAAATCTATGGTTTATCTACATTCAACCAAAAACACCATTGTTCACTGACCCTGACTTTTGTTGCCCAAACACAAACACACTGTGTGTGTGTGTCTGTGGTGTGACAGTTGTGCAGTTACATTTTCTACAAAACATATTTGCTAGACGTTCACAGTTTATGTTGTGGATTTCAGATGAATATAGGTGTATAAAATAATAAATTAATTGATGGGACCCTTTGTGCTGAGCAGAAGTATTGGACTGGATCCTGGTTGGGGGGAGGGGGTCTGAGGCGTGACTGTGAATACTGAATCAGAAAACAAAATCCAGAAAGCAGAATCACTTAATATCCAAGCTCAATAACTGGAAAGGACCCGACCTTCCTCCACACACACACACACACACACACAGTCACTACATCTTCACACTGTGTGTTTCCCAGTTTCTATCCCTACTTAATAACATCATTATGTGTGTCATGCTGTGGCTGCCGTACTTCGGCCTTCTCTGATTTCCATCGAGCTAAATTCAAATAGAACACCTCAGTATCATGGGGCTTCATATACATGAATATATATATATAATACACACACCCACATAGGCAGAGAGAGAGAGACATACCCAAACACACACAGAGGTAAATGTGCACCTCAGGTGGCCCTGCTTGCAAACTTGATGTTAGTCATGATTGGTAGCGACCCCCGATGCGTTTCTGATATATGGTGCATGTGGGTGTGCGCCGCGTTGCATTTGCATGTCTGCGTTTTCTCTGAGCCTCTGAATTGTATCAAGTGGTGTTTCTCAGTGGTTTTTTGACACTCTTCACTCCAAAACAATCCTTTGTTACTCGTGTCCTCCCTGGTGTGTTAGCACGTAACCGGCGCGCTAATTAATTTGACTCCTTTGAAGCAGCAGACGAGGTGTAAATAGTGTGTTCACAAAAAGTGAACGTTTATCAGAAAGATCAGGGACGAGATGAGAAATTTCGATGTACAACCACGGGAGGGGGGCTTCCACACCCTCCGATTGACAACTGCCTCCTTTTTACCCAAAGGTAAACACTGGACGACCCGAGAACGTAGTGGGATACAGCTGCACAGTTGTAGGACAGACTAAGAAAGACTAGAACAGACTAGAGGGGAACTGCAACTCTGCATAATTGATTTCTAATAAATAAGTGATGATGTAGAGGTGAGGAGGATACGGGCGCTTGTGTCCTGATCTTGGCTCGGACAAACGCACCCTCATGTTAATGAGACATTGATTTCTACATCACTAAATAATGGAAATATTCATTAGCTGTCAGCATGAAAATACATAACGCTGGGGGAGGGGAGGGTGGTGGGGTGGGTGCAGAGAAAGTGTAGGGAGTTAAAAGAGAAGCTGAGGTTTCTCTTGAGGTTTCACTAAGGTCAAATAAGAGTCGCACAGATAACAAAATACCACCAGCAAGAAATAAGAGCTAAAATGGTGCAATGCAATATTCAGGTTTGTTGTCTCATGTAGCCAGTGAAGATGTAAGAGAATCCAGTTACAATCTGACTGGTTCACAGCAGCTTTATCTTTACACAGTCACTGACAGAGATGACTGCATCAGGAGTAAATGTTTATTCAGCACAGTTTAGTTATAAACCCTGTCTGAAGATGTGGACCAGAACGATCCAGGATGGCGACAAAGCATCGTCAGTCAATCAGCAAAGAAATCTGAACGTCTGGACAAAGGAGACCGCGACGAACGAGTCTGTCTGCAGGTTATTATGACCTCACTGTTGTAACCATGACACCAGAGACCAGCTAATGGTGATGAAGTATTTATTTTAACCCACATCACCATCTTTCTTGGACTTAATCAAGCCAAGTTATTCATCAACACCAGGACGCCACCGATTCCTCTCTGAGCTCCTGTTGTCCATTGAACATTGCAGGGAATCTGTGCCGTATTGGACCATTTTCACCACTAAAGTCTCCGGTCTGAAACACGGTTCTGTCATATGCCGAGGTTGGCAGGGTGAGAGTAACATGTGCCAAATGAAGCTCCCTGAATTGAATCTGACTTTAACTGATTTGAGGGGGACTCTGGTGGATGGAGGGGACAGAGACACAAACAGCATGTTGAAATATTGGTTTCTCTTTGCTGGAGACAAAAGCCTGAGAGTGACAGAGATAAGAGGAAAATCTGACTGTAATTTATAACAGCTGATCTGTAACCGTCCAATCTCAAATTAAATCTGCACCTATTCTAAATCGCAGCCAGTATTGATCACCACTTCAGCCAAAACACTGCAGAGCAACAGGTTTTTTTTTTTTATTTCGCTGCAGCCTGCTGAACTGAGCAGCATTTAACACTAAGGACAAAAAATGTCAAGACCCTCCCAACTGGCTGTGTGGAATTTACTAGATTTAACACATCCTGTCACGCTCACCTGGAAGGGGAGGGGGACAAATACCAGGCCGTCAGCAGGGACGTCTGAAGGGCGCCGGGCTGAGACACAGCCGACATTTTGGTCTTATAAGTAGCAGTTGTGCTCATCAGGTTACGTCCCGAGCACTCGGCCATCATTGTAACTAAATGTACACGAGCCCAGGTCACTATGACCCGTAGTTAGGTTCTGTTGATCGGCGCCATCTAGTGGTCATAGTGATGATGACAGGAGCAAAGGGAAAAGTGCGGTGATGTAGTTTATAGAGCGACAAATTCTACATCAGGAGGAGGCTGGGGTGGATGTAATATGACACAGGAGAGCTGTGTTCAATTCCCACGCGACAGTAGAAGTTCATGCTTTTTCAAAAGACCCTCCAATGGATCATATCGGTGGGTCATTCGTTGCTCAGGGTGGGGGACTGGTTGGCTTCTGGTGTGAACAGCCAGGCTGCTGCTTGTGAAACACTGCATCAGACTGGCACTACCCCCACCTGGTTCCCCCACCTGCCAAGTCCCACTTCAGCCTCTGTTCACAGCAGTGTGTTGTCAAAGCAGCTCGTGTCGTGGGTCATATCAACCCATCTGGTGGATCAGGTTGGAGACTGGTTGCCCACATGACTTGAGGTAACCAGGATCCATAAAGTGACCGTGGAGAGTTAAGTAGCAGAACACTAACTTTTTTCCTTTTTCTTGCTTCAAACTCACCTTTTTTTGTGTTTTGCCTTGTTTCTTCTTTATCTTTACAGTGACTTTTTGCCCATGAGTCCTCAGCTCAAGAGCAGAATCCTGCTCCACAGCAGCTACATCCATGAAACATGCCGACAACACACGTCTGCAGCATCACTGAACGGCCCAAACAGGAGACCTCAGGCTTGAGGAGAGTGAGGAGGAAGACCAAACAGGGTGCAGCCTCCAGGAAATGAGGACAGTGCCACTGTGTGTGTGTCTGTCCCCCAAATGTGAATGGTGGCTGCTCCATGAACAGGTTTTCCAGGGAACAAATATCCATGCACGCTGCAGACAGCAGAGTCTTCAGGATTATACCCAAATATATCAGCCCGTCTCTCTGGGGTGTATATATAGAGACTGTCACTGCTCAACTAAAAGCAAAGTGAAGTGCCAGAGCCCACAAAACATGAATATGTGATAGTGACTGTGTCAATGTTCAGCACACCATCAATAACCTTGACTTCCTAAGCATTAACAGTCCTTCTCTTTGCATATGAAGAGTTTCCATATCCTCACCACTGACTATTTATACACATCTGTCTCAGTCAGTGAACTTTGAGATGCTAATTTTTAGTTGCATGTTGTCTCAGCAAAAAACTGTACTTCAGTGCCAGAAACTCTAAAGTCAGTAAATACCCCATACTTACAATTTAAAAGAGCAAAGCTGCCTGTTTTATTTTTCTTACTGGTCTGGCAGAAGGTTTGGAGCCCTCTCCTTCGTGGGACTGTCCTTCAGGACGGCTGGGACCAGTGAGTGTCTGTCCTCGGTCTCTCTCGTTGCCCTGGTTGTCTCCTCCAACGATGGGCCTCTTCTTCTTTTCCAGGGAGAGTTTCCACAGGTGCTCTAGTTATTGACTGTCCATCATCTCCCCGACTTCAGCAAAACCACTGGGAAAAGTGCTCTCCTCTGTTTTTGTTTGCACAGAGGCAGAAACACCTGCAGAGTAAAAGTCAGGCTCATATGAGAATCAATGTGATGGAGATAGTGTCATTATTCTACAGCCATCACAGAATTTTTGTTGAAGTAGGAGATATATTGTGTCAAACAGTTTCACCTTTGAAATGGAAAAAATCTGCAAACATTTAGGAGGAAAAACCACAGCAACACAACACGACAACTGTAGCTCGCCCCTCATCATGTATACTGTTGTTAATGGATCCTGAACAAACACTGATTACTTCACTAATTTAGTCATTCATTATGACACAATGATGATAATAATAATAAAATATACATTCACTGATTGATACATATCTGTGTGACAGTATCATCCACCTGACTGTGATTTAAATAAACCACATGAAACTGAATTAAATTAAAAGGGGAGAGAGAGAGAGAGAGAGGAGTGGAGAGAGAGAGAGGGGG
>CM076649.1:27265127-27267627 GCA_038496675.1 Rachycentron canadum
GATGTTAAAGGTCCATACGGTCTAAAGGTAGATGTTAAAGGTCCATACCTTCTTAAAGTAGACCTCCATGTGGTCTTTGATTATAAAGAAACTATACTATACTATATTCTATTAAAACCAGCCATCAGGACTTCTGGAACTGTGTGGTGTCACAACAAAGCAGTCACTGGTCTCAGCTATGCTCCCAAGCCCCGCCCACCTGGACCCAGCATCCAACCCATATCCTGGAAGGTTGCAAACACACAGTGTTTACCTGAAATCTGCTATATTTTTATGGGCCCAGCCACAGTCAGCCAATCAGAAGAGGGGAGACTCAGATCCTCTCCTCTGATTGGCTGACTGACCTGTTGTTCCTGGAGCTCAGAGCTCAGCCTGAGAGGAGATGGGAAACTACACTGAGATGGTTTTTGGTTCTTAAAACTACAAATTCATTTTCTTATGGATGTCAACACTTGAAAATAATGAGTGTAAAATGTGTAAAACGTGGACCTTTAACATTGGAGTAGAACATCAAAAACAATGGTCTGTTCATGACTCTATGCTAAAAGTGCCTAGAGTATGTGGACGCCTGGACTTTGAATTCCTATGTCAGGCTTGAATATGTTGTTTCCAAACTCTAGGCAGTAATAACCTGACATATGGGCCTCCAGGATTTTGGTGTCTGGCTGCAGAGATGTGATTCTTTTTAGCCACAAGAGAGTTCATCCAGTGTCTTTGTGGATCCAGGTTTGTGCACTGGGCCACTGTCATGTTAAACAACCCACATACCTTTGGCTTTACAGCGGAGCTGCATTATACATGAGATGGTTGTATTCATGATAATTCTGGATTTTATTCACATGGTTTTGCTGTATGATATGACACAAACACACAGAGCTTCATAAGTATTGCCTCAGGCATTTAAATGAGCACACACACACACACAGACACAAACACACACACACCTCTTCCCTTCACGTCTGTAAAAAGTTGGTATTTTCCAAAGATGCCGTCATCAGTCATCAGAAGTCATGACCCTCTCTCTGTCCTCCTCTCTATGTTAATTGCCGTGTAGTTAATTGCTAAAGAGCATCCAACAGTCAAAACCAATTGTTAGCTTAGCCGTGCTGCAGAAAGGTTAGGTGCTGCATTAGCATTTAGATGAGTGAGAGACCTGGAGAGAGAGAGAGAAAAGGATGGAAGGAGGGAGGGAGGGAAGGCGAGAGAGTAATTATACTTCGCTCTGTGGTTCACATTAGTGTCTGGTTGAGTGTGTGTGTGTGTGTGTCTGGACATGTGATAATGAATTTTCACACATAGCTGTCTGCAATTTGTTTACCTGCTGGGGGACGTCACTTACCTGAGTGTGTGTGTGTGTGTGTGTGTGTGTGTGTGTGTGTGTGTGTGTGAGAGAGACAAGCCATTTGTCAGGTTCTGCTCAGAGCTCCAGATTTCTGCTGCCAAGTGACCAAAGTGTGTTTTTCTTTCTGTGTTTGCACATGAACACAGTCCCCATATCTGTCAGAAGAGACCTGCTGAAGTTTTCCCAGGTATTGATGTTATTTATAAACAGCGGCTCCAGACGCCATCAAGAAAAGCTGCATTTAAAATAGACTGAGGAGATGAAACATGGCGGCTGGAATGAGAAGGACAGATTTAACAGATACCACGTCCTGACTTTACAGCAGGAATATAAACCTTCCAGGTCAGTGGTTCCCAACTTGTCCTGTAAAAATGTTTTAGAATGAAATGATTATTAAAAACAGTGATAAGCCGGTGATGTGAAGTTTTATGTCGTCTCAGACCACATCCTGTTGTTTCCTCTGTCACTCTCAATCACAACTGTGGCAAAAACTGGAGCAAAGTGAATAAGCTGGTGGGAAACTGGAAGGAAAAATCTAATCAGAGAATCAGTGAATTTTAGTTTCTGCTGCAGTTCATCTTCTGACTGGCTCACGTCTCCCGTGTCATGGCCTCTCTCCACTGGCTCCTAATTTACTTTAGGATTGAATTTAACCCTCTTAAAACCATGGAAGTGTCTGCGCTTAAAAATCAGCTGGTCTTCAGAGCCTTGTTGTCCTGATGCTCTGAGCTGTTTGTTTCTCCTCTGACACTGACTTCAGTGATAAACTTGTGAACAAAGCAGAAAAGAAGAGGAAAAGATTAGTTTGGAGGACATAATGGAATATTGTGTATATATACAAAGTCCCCCCTTTCACTTCCAGCATTAAAAACACCCCATTACAGAGAGTAAAGTGAAAATAATCGTAATAGTAATGACAGAAGTTTGAACAGTTTAAAGCAGAGATGAAGTCACGTGTGTTAGCATTGTTAGCATCATATACATGGTGCTGTGACAGGGACGCCCTGACCCCAGGTCACATTCTCCATGTAGAGGAACATTTGTTTGGTACAACATCAGAACTCACATCATCACTTAATCTTTTTTTTCAGTGAATATGAAAAAAAAACAACCATTTCAACTGAAACCCTGAAAGTAATATGTTTTACCTAGTAAGTA
>CM076649.1:27270127-27272627 GCA_038496675.1 Rachycentron canadum
CGTAAAGATATGTTAGATTGTGACATATCATATTATCACAGGTTTATTGTGTTATTGTGTTTTATGTTTCACAATTCTTTTTTCAATTAATACAAAATAATATTGTTATATTTTACATTTAAGGTGTTTTTCTATTACACTATATATATTTATAAAAAAATGTTTTATGTTTCCAGCATTTTACTCAATAATAAATTACAATTTTACTTTGTTTTTCCACTAATTTTTTTGGAATAATATGTAATTATATTATTTTATTTTATAATATATAACTGTAAAATGTTATATTTCAGGTGGAATTTTTTTAATATATACATAATGTATTTTATATTTCACTCAGTTTTAGAAATAATAATTATATTATTATGTTTTATGTTACAAAATTATATTATAGAAAAATACAATGATAAAATGATAGAAAACACAGTTCAGTTGTGACACGCTGGGGTACAATGGAAAGTAAACAGTGAAATGTGGGTCGGACTCAAAAAGAAATATATATATAATATAATATATATATAATATAATATATATAAATAATATATATAATATATATAATAAAATCGAAGTCAGTGTTGTTGTCATGTATCACATCTGAAATCTGGATGATTGGAACAAGCTATTGAAATGTGAAGAAGTGTTTTATTTCCCCTTTAGTCTTAGTGTTTTTAAATCACAGGGGAGGGAAGATGTTCCTTTACAGGTCGACTGTGATTTATTGCGCAGCTCAGCTTCCATCATCCGCCTCACATCAGATGTTAATGTCATGTGGCACAGTGCAGCCTATATATCCTGCTTGTATCCTCCAGTACATTTGCAAATGGAAGTCGATGCCTGAAGTTAATGTAAATGCGGAGAGCGTTTGGTATGCCAGGGAGGCTGTGGTGAGTGTTTTCAATCAGTCCCTGTGCAATCATGAGCAGACTATTCATTCTCAGTCAAATAGATTATTTCCTCCCTTGAAGGGCAGAGTAAAGTTTTCTGTTGGCTTTTCTTTTTTTTATACCTAAAAGTGCAATATATGGAAAAAGCATAAGAACGTTCTGCATGGGCAGGCTTTCTGTCAGTTACAGTACTCCGAGGAGTTTCTCTGAATTCAGGTTTTTCTGTAGTTGGAGCAGGGAAAAGGAAGAATAAGAGGAAATGAGAAAGGTGCACAAAGAAAGCTGAGATTGGAACTGAAAACTGTTGAAAGGAAAGAAGAATAGCCTGAGTAGAAAGGAAAGAGATGGATTCAGGAAGTGGTGTAAAGATGGAAAGAACATGACGAACAGAAGATGAGAAGAAACTGCAACGAAAGAGTGTGAAAACTACCAAAGCACGAATAAAAGAGAAGAATAAAGGTCGAGAGTTGGATCCTTGTCTTAAAGCAGGAGGGAGAGAGGGTGGGAATAAAAAAAAAGAAAGTAAGAACGAATGAGAAACAAAGAGCTTAATTGTGACTCTGTTACAAAAACAAATGAAGGGAAGCTGCAGCAGCAAAGACGCGTCAGCTCAGTGAGGAGGAAACCACAGAAGAAGAAGCTGTTGTTCTCTGAGTGTGAAGACGAGGCAAGAAAACATCTTTAATCTGGGTTTTTGTTGTTGTTGTTCAGTGTTTCTACTTAAAGACACAACGACAATGACTCAAAACTGTACTGCACACACACACACACACACACACACACACACACACACACAATCATAGACGAAACTGCGTATCCCTGCTGTTTTTGTGTTTTGCATATAAAGTGGGGAAGTGTGATCTGATGGCAACAGGACACAGTGAAGCAGTGTAGGATCCTTGGCTCCCAGTGGATCAGTGTATCTGATGAAAAGAATGATGATGAAGTTATGATGACCTTCAGTGATTGTGTTTTAATTCACATTTGCTTGTTGATTCATTTGTTTTGTTTAGTTATAGTTTTTCCTGAATGCTGAAAATCAGGACGTCACTTAGCATTTTAGCACAACGCCAAAGAACAACTGAAGCTAATGATACAGTGACAAAGAAAATCACAAACACTTAACCTGTCAGTGAGGTTCTGTTACGTGCAGAAGCTCAAAGCTAAAAGAGCAGGAAAACACAGGAGCTTCACCGACAGAACGCCATCAACACCATGTTGTTAGCATGTTAGCATGGTTGGATGCCAAGCAGCTAATGACTGTGAAAGCAGCTGCCAGGGAAGTCACGTTAGCCTGTAGCCTCAGGAGCTGATTATTTAATGAGGCTAGAAACCTCCTGACATGCACACACACACACACACACACACATAGACACACACACACACATATACACGCACGCACATGCACACACACAGAGACACACACAAGCACAAAAACACTTGTATGCACTAAACCCATCCTTATTCCAAGTCAGTGACCTTAAGGCTCTAAAATGGAAAGTGGAGTGTGGAGTGTTTGTGTGTGTATATGTGTGTGTGTGTGTGTGTGTGTGTAATAGAAGCAGAGTGGTTCAGGCTTTTCACTAAAATACAAAAAAGTTGAAGCCTCATTTTTC
>CM076649.1:27277627-27281297 GCA_038496675.1 Rachycentron canadum
TTTGCATATACAATATGTTTAATACATCACATCCTGTCATATTCACAGACCTACAAGGTGTGTTCATCAGCAGGTTCACATCGTATATATATATATATCTATATATATATAGATATATATATATATATACATACAAGGTCCTCTCCTCGATTTCAACTAGTCACTAAAAACATATGTACAAAAAAGGATAGAGAGAAGAAGAGAAAAGGTTAAACATTTAAACATGTTAAATATACAAGAGAAGAAAACACAAGATTCTATTCAGATAAAAAACATCTTTAAAAACCTTTTAAAAGTTATCAAAGAAGACAACATCTTAGTGTAAATCTGATAAGGGTGAATGTCAGATGATAAAAGGAAAGAATGATGAAATGTATCTGGTAAATGTTGTTTGTGATATATGGATTTAAACATAAACAAATTGACAACAGTTTAAATTCCATTAAAAGTTGGAAATCATCCTTAAAAAACTTTTATTTAAGTAAATTTTTCTGCTGTAACATCAAGTACAACTAACAGAATCAATTTACGACTATATAAGATTCATGAAGACACTGAGTAAATGTTAACATACTTCAGTATGATATGATGATATATTATGACTTAAGTTGAGTTATATTTATTATTGTATATTAGAAAGATCTTGAATTGTTTTGGCCGATTGAATCATATTTTTTCTGGATGTGATATTGTTTTATGACGTTATGTTACTCACTGTAATCATCATGTCAATGTTTACATCTTTGCACACTTTTTACCTAATTATTTATCTGTGTAAATATACTTTTATTACAAATCAAACAACTAAAAGACAATACAATTAAAAACAACAGCTTATAAATATACATTTTAAAAGCCATGAATGGTGTTGTGCTTATTTGCAACTTTAAAAGCAGCGGCAGTGAGTAGCTACAAACGGGTCAGTCGATCCAGATCGATCCAGATCCGAACCGGAGGAGAAGTACTGACCGAGCTGAAGACGACCTGAATAACCTCTGTGCACCAACATGTCACTCAGGTTCAATATTGACGGCGAGGCCAAATGTTTTGTCGTGTTCGAGACCTAAAGCGTCGCTGAGAGGAGGTTTTACGGCTGAACCTCATTTAAATGACGTGTTAAGCTGCTGGAGGTGCAGAGTGAAGGGCCACTTCAACCTACACGTCCCCGTTATGAATATTAACTGGATTAAACTGGCTTCTGCTTGAGGGGAAATTATGTGGAGCATCTGTGCAGTGTGTTAGTGGGGCATGTCTGTGTGGTTACACCATCATCTTGTTTGTGTATCCTGGGTCTTTCTGTGTGTATTTGGTTTGTTGCTTTAATGCCAAATTAAGACCAGCTCCATGAAAGGAAACCTTGAATACCTCTTCACATGGATTGTTGCCACCGAAGATCCAGATCTGTTAAATCCTAGGATGGACCGTCCAGGTTCACGTTCACTTTTTGGTTCAGTGTTGGAATTACAAATAATCTGACCATGACTGAGATAGAGGGAAACTGCCACACCCACCCTGGCCCCACCCTGCATGGTCTAATATAATAGAAGTGTCTCTAAATGTGTAAATGACACAAAGATAAGTTGATCAATGTGCTGATTAGCTCAGCTGCTTCCTCTCCACCTCTCTCTCACTCTTTGTTTCTCTTCTTCATGTCGTCAATAAATAACTACGATGAAATCAAACGAGTCATTTTTCTCTCCTGTGACAAATGTTTCCTCCGGCGTCATAAAAAGAATAAAACTCGTAAAAATGGGTCCGAACAAGATGATTAGCTGCTGCAGAAGAAACCGACACTCAGGGCTGTAAAGAGTGTACATACATCACACACACACACACACACACACACACACACACACACACACGCACACATGCACACACACACACACACTTTGTATTTGTGTGTTGTATAATTTGTGTATGTGCATGTGCTTCATTTAACATAAGTGCATGTGTGAGAGAGAGGGAGGGAGATGCTTTTGGCAGTAAACATGCTCTTCTTCTTCAGCTCTGGGAATTCAGTGGGTGATAAATAAGCACAACTTGCACTTATTCCCATGTGTGTCTGAGCACACATATGCTTTAGAACACAACTACACACACAGACACACACTCTACACAAGAACATCTTGGGGCTGAAGCTGCGTCCACACTTTTTTTTAAAGTCCTGTTTACAGGCAAACGCTTTCCATCCGCTCTGAAAAACAGAAACAGAAAGAGTCCTCTTCTTCCTCCTCCTCTTCCTCTTTTCCTCCTATGTTTCCAACTCTTTTTCCACTTCTTTGTCCTTGGGTTCCTCCTTCTTTTCCTCTTCTTCTTCCTCCTTCTCATCTTCCTCCTTTTGTTTCTCCTCTTTTTCCTCTTCTTCTTCCTCGTGTTCCTCCTCCTCTTCCTCCAGAGTTCAGATCTTTTCCTGTATCACCATCAAACAGGAAGTTGTGGAGAGTTGAGTTCGAACAGATCTGCTGCCGACACGTCACAGGTCACGACCGTTTTTAAACATGGCCGGGTTAATGTGGAAGTGGCTCAATCCCTCGCCGCCGCCGCCGTGTGACACTCAGTGATGAGTCATGGTCATGGTGTGTAGTATGTCTGTGTGTGTGTGAGTGTGTGTGTGTGTACGTGCACACTAACAGCTGTTTACAGCCCTGACTGGGCTTCCTGTCGAAGTAAAACATGGCCGCCTCTCACTGCCTCTTCTCCTCTGTCCCTCTCTCACTGTCTCTATATGTAAAAGCACTGAATTATAAACGGTCATTGATTGGCTGAGCTGACGGCTCCATAATTAACCCAGACGTAATAAAGTACAGAGGCGAGGCAACTTTATTAGTGTAGCTCATTATCATACACAGAGGTCATTCATTGTGCTAAAGAGAAATAAAAGAAGCATTAAAGCATAATGAGGAAACAGTATAAAAACTCAGATTATAAAACAGATAATGTCTAATTAAAGTTTCTAATTAAATGATTAAATGAAAGCAGTTTGCAGCTTCTTTTTAAAGCCAGTTACAGTTTGGGCAGATCTGGTTCCAGCAGTTTAGTTTTGACTCTGGGCTCCACTGACAGACCAACTCCTGCAGATCTCAGAGACCTGTTAGGTTCATATACATGGAACATTTCAGAAATATAATTAGGGAACAGACCAATTAGAGACTCGCAGACAATCAGTAAAACGTTGAAACTTTGACTCTGAATGAAAGTCATAGCTTTGATGTGGTTATAGAAACTAAGGCCCCTTTTCCACTGGTCAGAAAGATACGCTAACATTGGGCTTTTGTCAGCAAAGGAAAAGGCTCTAATTATCATTCAGACCTGGGTCACATGACTGATCTTCATCAATGTGAACATTTTCACCTCTTCTCCGACTGTAACGCCTCAGAGCACAGACACACACCTGAACAAAATGGAGGGCAGTGACTGATCTGTTGTGACATCACAAAGTTCCTGAAGTCCTGAAGCTGGTTTTAAGGCTCAGTTCCTGAAAACAGGCTGTGAGCATTTCTCTGTGACTGAGACCTTTGATACTTTCACTGTATTAATATAGAACCTAGATCTGCTTTATTATCAAAGACCACATGGAGGTCTACCTTTAGACTGTATGGACCTTTAACATCTACCTTTAGACTGTATGGACCTTTAACATCTACCTTTAGACCGTATGGACCTTTAACAT
>CM076649.1:27285077-27331638 GCA_038496675.1 Rachycentron canadum
ACCCCCAGAGACCTACCCACTTCCACCTTAATGATTTTTGCTACAAAATAAAAGAACGATAAAGTTTTTGTTTTTGTTTTTTGCAGCAATGTTTAAGTTCAAACTTTTGTGAGCATTTAGTCTGAAAAGTGATGTTCTGACAGGAGTCAAGGTTGTTTGCTTCACATTCCTCAGAAAAAGACTGATAATATATGTGAGTGTTGCTCACAGCCACACATGTGAACACGTGTTACATTTTTATCAGTAAATTTATTCAATTAGCCTTTGATTATGGCTGATAGTTAATGGATTAGAAAAAATAGCCCAAGGCCAAATGTACTTGTACTTGTTTCGATTGCTTCTGAAGAATGATCCCGATGAGGATCAAAATGAGAAAGTTTGGTTTTGGATATAAACTTTGTATTCTGACAAAATCAGAACTAGTTTTATTCTTCACAGATGAACTGTATGACAGTTGAAAGAAGAGGGAGGGTTTCTTTTATCTTTATCTCCCCCTTTCATTGATGACATTGGGAGATGGAAGAACTAATTTTAATAGCATTTAAAAAATGTATCCTCACGTTAATATTTCTGGCCGAAGGACTTCAACCAAACATGACTGGCATGTGTCCAGGTCCCTGCAGTACCCGGATGAATTTCAGTTCATGTGAATGAATGAACCTGGTTCTCTGAGCCAGGCCGGTCCAGTTTCAATCGGGCCCAGCTGACCGGCCCAGGAGCTGTGGTTTCCAGTCAAAGGTCAGACTGGGCTAACTGGATTTCAGAGTGTGGACCTGAGCTTTGTTCAGTGTAGACTTAAATGTGTGTGTGTGTGTGTGTTTGACTTGGGTGAAGTGAAAGTGTGTTTTGGGATGTGTTATACAATTACAGCAGCTCGAGGGGGCACATAAATCGAATCAGCTGTGTGTGTGTGTGTGTGTGTGTGTGTGTGTTTGAAGTCCTCTATCTGCTTTGTCAACTTCTTCTTCTCTGATTTACTACGACTGCTTTCTGCAACCAGTCATTTCAAACCGAGGCCACGTGTGCTGTTGACAAGAGGACTGTGTCTGTGTGTGTGTGTCTGTGTGTGTGTCTATGTGTGTGTGTCTATGTGTGTGTGTCTCCTATGCATTGCATTCTCTTACTTCCTTTGAAGTTACCTCTCTGTCCAATCCACTTGTTTCACTTGAGTGCAGACATATGTACTGGCGTTGTGTGTCGTTTGTGTGTTTTTGTCCATGCTGGATTTATGGTCAGGAAGCTTGAAGGTGTGTGTGTGTGTGTGTGTGTCTGTGTGTATGTGTGATAGCCATTGAATGCAATTGGGGGCGACATTGTTCTCTATGTTCTTTCATGTAGAACTAAAGGTTACAAGGCAGGTCCCCTATTGATTTATGTAGCAGATAATTAAAGTCACAATAGACCCTTCAGGAAAACACTTCCCTGCTTTAAGACACACACACTCACACAGACTCACAAATACATCACATCGCACACATTAACTGTTCATTCACTCGTTCTCTCAGTCACTCACTTGTTTGATCACTCACTCACTCATTTCTTCCACCTGTCACTCAAAGAGGCCACACCCTGTAAACATGTTTATTTCTGCTGTAAATTCTGACATTTTAATATGGGAGTCTATGGGACTGACTCAGTGTTGGAGCCAGGCTCTAGTGGACATTAGAGGAACTGCAGGTTTTAACATGTGAGTCTATGAGGATTGACCACAGACATGGAGTCTGTTAGAGTCTGTTCTACCCATAGTCATGAAGTGGACGTAGACTCCAGAGGAGCTGAAAAGTGAAGTCAATGCTGAAGAGCCTCAAACCTTCATCCTCTCTAATGACCATCAGGGGGCGACTCCACTGGTTGTTAAAGAAGTCAGATTGTATTGAAGTCTATGGGAAAATGTCCCTACTTCTCCCTTGATTTATTAGCTCAGTAAACGTTTTCCTAATGAGTTTATGGTCTCAGTCTCTAGTTTCAAGTCTTCAACACAACATGATGTTCATTTTTTAAATGATGGTCCATTTAGAGGAAAATAGACAAGAAAGAAGGGGATGAATTAGGGGGCGTGGTTATTGTGTGATTGACAGGCTGTAGCACCCAATCAGGATAGAGGACAGAGCAGGTCAGCTCCACCCCTCACTCCTCCTCAGCTCCACCTTCAGCTTCAAACCAGCAGCTCACAGACGATGGTGACGTCATGGAGGGTTGACACTGATTCATTGTTGGAGCCAGACTTTAGTGGCCATTTGGAGGAACTGCAGCTTATCTGAATGATTGTACTTTGTCCTACTTTTCAGGCATTGAGGACGTAACTTATTTTGTAACACTGTTCCTGAATTTCCTGTGAAAAATGAATAAGGATTTGCGTAATTTGACCATTATGATGGACATTTTCACACTTTTGCAAAATAATGTGTCAATTGGTTTAATCTGCATTTTAAATATTTGTCCTCCCTGATGTGTAACAGTCTGCGATGGTTCGATCTGCCTGTGTAATTGTCGAACGTCATTGTCATTTGGAGGACGTGACTTTAACCGTGTGCTCATAATTTCTTTCAGCTGCTCTCATTTCAGCTGCTGTAAGAAGCCATTAATTCATCCACAGACAGAGGAGAAATGCTCCACACACCAGTGTTAACAGAATTTATCTTTGACACCTGCTCACCATCTTTTTCTTTTTTTTTCTTTTTTTAAGAGCTCTTCCTGTTTGCTTAGCGTTCACTGCCCTGCTGCTCTCATGCAAACATCCAAAAGCTTTCAGAGTACACAAACATCGCTGGCTCTCATTTCTTGGAAGATTTACAACACAAAGACTTTTTTAATGAATATTTATTTCATTTTGCAAACATTCACTGCTTCTTTCACTCTCCATTGTCTCCTGTTTTTATCGAAGATTGGTCTGACTTCCAACCCCAAGGCGCACAGCCTCCAAACCCCCTCTGGCATCACTGCATGTTTCATTAAAATTTTCTCTAATAATCTGTTTCTCGATTAAACATTCACGCTCTCACCTCCTCCTCCCCAGACACACACACAAAAACCTCTCACCTCATAATTTTGGCTCTTTTTTTTTTCAAATCAATGAAGGGAACCAACTTCACCTGACACACACTCATTGCACTTTTTGGTTGCTCTGTCTACACACACTTTGTGTTGTACTAGCAAACCTCCATCTGCTTTCTCTTATTAGCCAAGCTTATTGGGGTGGCAGTAATGGCATTTAGTATTTAGCCAGTGTGTTTAGTTTGCCTCGGGGTGTGTGTGTAAATGTGTGTGTGTGTGTGTGTGTGTGTGAGGCAGATGGCAGATGTTGACATATGGTTTTAAACGACTTAATGGGAATATTTAAGGATCTCGCCATGTTAGCTGACAGTGGATTTAATATGAGTTAACTATGAGACAAGATAGGAACACACACACACACACAGACACACACACACACACACACACACACACACACACACACACACACACACACACACACACACACACTTCGCAACTGAGTCATTCCACCCACACACACACACCCACATGCACAGTCACACCTGTGTTTCCAGACTTTCTCAGCCTTCATACACTCTGACTTGCAAACACACAGTTAATTTGATACACACGTGGCCACACACACACACACACACACACACACACACACACACACCATATATTCATTTACTTAATTAAATGAGTCTGAATATATATTCTTTTCATTTTGATTTACAGATTGCACATTGTAATGATAATTGTAATTAAAAACAGAACATTAGAACATAATATAATGGATATATAATAACAGCATGATAAAAAATAATATTATGCCATTAATATCAACTACACTGATGCAGCTGTCAGGCTCAATAATATGGTATGTACTTTCTACTTTGTATGTTATTACTGACTCATTAATGTTTATGTCATTTTCATGTTGTAGCTGGTTCAAGTTGAGCAGTTTGGATCTATTATACGTACTCCTGGGTATAAATGTCGTGAAAAGATGTGGAAGGAAACTGAAAATGAACTCCAGGCTGGGGACGGTTGCAGCAATTCTTATTCCTCCAATCAGAAACATAGTGATAGTGACATGGTGATGACGCTCATACTGCACACGCTCAGTTAGACCCTCGCTGTTTTGTTGACTTCTAGGTGACGTGGTTAGCGTGTGTCAAGGTAGAACATAACATCTGATTTCTTCCATTCAAATAAATATTGTGAATGATATGTGATACATAATCATCTTTAAATTACATGGGAAATAAGCAGGTAGATGAATGTTTAATATGCAAAAGTTTGCTTGGTCCAATCCAAATTGTTTCTGTTACTGATATAAATACAAAAAGTGTTTCAACTGTCTTAATTCTCCCCCAATATAATAGTAATGTATCAATAAATAATACAATACTATTGTAAAACCATGCATATTTTCAGAATACTGTACTTATTGTGACAAAAACCAAACTGACCAAAAATGATTCATGCAATTCAACATATTTTTGACATGTTGACATGTTTCCTAATTTGTGTTACAACTGGAGCCAGTTGTAACATCTATTGTAATCATTTTTAAATGGTATTGTATTGTATGGTGTAGTATATAAAGGTTTTGTTGTTCCAGTCCAAATAGTCTCTGAGTAACTGAGATAAATGCAATAAGTGTTGCAACCGTCTTCAGTGTCCTGTAATTTGATGAACGTACTTAGCTACCTCCCACCTCTGACCTGGCAAACTGCTCTGCTCTGCACTCGCATTCACGCATGAAAACACAACAACATGTCCTCGGTTTGCTCCCACACACACACACACTTGAACACGCAGTCAGACTCAGGATCAGTAGATGTTATCTAAGTGAGCAGTAAACAGACTCTTTAGAGCCGGCCGCCTCAGGGTGCCCCCTCCCTGGTTTGTGACTCCGTGGGTTCTGTCGTACTGTGTTAGCTTTGGCTGAGATGAAAGGCTCTAATGGCTGCTGTTGGTGCCTCCAGGGGGTAGAATTCTTAACATGAGAAAGACAGAGGACTCGGCTTAAATAAGCTTTACTATCACGGGACGTGTTTATTTGTGTCAGTAGCAACACACAGGCCAAAGAGTTATGTTTTTGCTGCTCTTGTGTGTTCGTGTTGTGAAATGTGAGCGTTTGTGGAGGAAAACCATGATGAAACCATGATGCATAATGTGTTTGTGTGAATTATTGTGATACTGAGTTAGTGTGATCGTTGTCGTCTGACTTCATGTCTAAATGGACCAGATGTGAGCTCAGGCAGAAAAATCTCTTCTGAATGGATGAATGCCCAATAACCTATTAACTTATTCCACTAGAATATTCACAAAGTTAGTGGAGTGATGTTGTATCATGAGCAGCAGCATATAGAATCTTTTTGCACTGCGTTTATACAGTAAACAACGAAATAGTCAATAAAATGTGAAATGATTAGAACTTGTAGCATCTTGTGATATTTGTATGACAAGTGGAAGCATAGTGACATAAAAAAAATCAGCGTGTACGACAGATTATATTGAAAGTATAAAGCCCACAGTAACAACCTCAATGCAACAAATGTGAGTTCCCCTGCGACTGCTGCAGCAGTTCAGGCTAATTGCACGAACAAGGTTATAACATGAACACAGCTTTCTCAGTTGTGTCCCGGTTTGTGTCTGATGAAACACGACTCCACACAGTGAGGAGCCTCCCGAACACGTAAGAAGCCAGACTGTCAGGCATCATAAAGACGGATATGGTACAAGAGCATCAGTCGGCTGCTGAACATGAAACACAGCTGGTTCAGAGGCACGGGAGTGGTCGCCCTCGAAAAACACAAAGTCATAACAATTTATACGACTTTTCATTGAAAAAAAGATGAGGAAGAGCTTCAGACTGAGGTCTATCTGTGGAAACTGGTGTTTCAGAGACTGATCGGTGCGATGGTCAAACAAGAAGAAACCCACTGTTCACTAAACTGTAAGATCACACGGTGCCAGGACATGGAAATCCAAAATATTTCAGATGAAACATGGTCCAGCATGTTTCACGTGGACCTGGTCAGGATCTGTTAATAAAAGTGGATGGAGGTTCTGGGGCTGAAGAGCATTAAGACCTGCATTCTATCTAATGACCATCAGGGGGCGACGCCACTGGTTTCTGGTTTCAAAAAACCAAGATGGCCGCATTATGATCGCATTATGTTAAAATTTGATAGACTGGAGAGGGTTGGGAGCCACTGATGTGTAAACACACACACACACTGTCCACACATGAACCAAAGGTTACTTGTGAAGACAAATTAAAAGATTAAAAAAACATTAATTGAAATCACTTGAACTGAAGATATAGTAAAACTGGTTTAAAAATCTCAAAGGTTATTTAGTTTCATCTCTGTGCTCTTTGCTTTTAAAAACGTTTGATTTTCCCACCTGGACACACACACAAATGCAAAAACCATTAACACTCCAGCCTGTGAAAAGTAATTCTACTTATTAATCTGTGGTGAAAATGTTCTTTTGACAGAAAAACAATTTACTCCTCAACTGCAGCGACAACAAGGAGAAATCATTGTAATTTCTCTTTTGACGATTAATTTACTGACAATAACTGCTGCTGTTTTAATTAAAAAGTATGAAAAATTAGGATTTCATTGGGATTATTATGTGCAGACGAAAGTGAAAAGTTTGAGGCGGGTCGGCGGCTCTGGAGAGGCTGCTGAGGATGTCACAGAGCAGCAGATCTTGAAGGGAAACTGTTCAACAAGCCTGAGATGAAACATTTAATTGGTTGTGGACCATCAACAGCCAAATTGCTGCTCTGTTCTCTCTCTATCTGCTTAAATGAATCTGCTTTTGATGAGTTCATTTGTTTAGCTATAAAACAAGGTGAAAAGGTTCATCGCAGCCACTCAAAGCTTTCTGAGATAAACAGATTAAAAACAATGTTTGGAGCAGCTTCATTTGGATTTCAGGTTATTTTTGTCTCATCTGTCACTTTGTTCAGATTGAGATTTATGAACCCAAAACGACTGTGATGCCTTAAGTGCGAACAACATATATGATAAAATAATAACAACAACATGACAAGTAGTGGTTCAGTGGTTGAAGTTATAAAACGTTTTTTTTTCCATAACCATAACTAGCTAGCTAACAGTTAGCTGACAGTTAGCTGACAGTTAGCTAACAGCTAGCTAACAGTTAGCTAACAGTTAGCTGCTCTGGGACTGAGCTAAATGTCTCCAGTTAACCATCAAACACTGACATGGACAGAATCACTGAGGCTGAAGACCAGGTCAGTTAAAGAGAATCAGCTGAAACAACAGGAAGTGATCAGTTTGACTGTGACGTCGTCGCCATGACTGAGACTTGTTTTAAGGGTTTGTGAAACACAAGCCCTGCATCAAACTGGTCTCAACAGTTGAGTTGATAACCACTCCACTAAGTGGCTGCTGGCTCATCCCACACTAGAGGTCAAAGATCAGAGTCCAACAACACAGCAATAACCTTGTATGTGTGTGTGTGTTTGCAACCATCATTCATTTGTGTTGGAGAATCTTACACTAATTATTAGACATACATGTTGTAGCCCTGTTTTTGTTTCCACCTGGATGATGTGTTGTGTTGTCGCTCACACCAACTGGTTTACATTATGACGTGTTGTAGCAGGTGACAGTTGAATGGAAACATGTTTGTTGACAATAGGAACAAACAACAGCAAACTAACAGCACAACACAAAAAATGCTTCCAAATGTAAACAACAAGATGAAGTGAATTTTTTAATGTATATTGATGACATCATTGTGAAGATCAAACACAGTGGTCGTGTGTGTGCGTGTGTGTGTGTGTGTGTGTGTTTAGGCATGTTCTAGTTGATATATCAATATTTTATTACATTGGTTACAGGAAGGTTAATTAGCAGAAATGAAGACTTCTGCTTGTTTTGGTGTCACATTAACACACACACACACACACACACACACACACTAGCATATGCACACAAACCCTACAGCCATTCATGCACACACACACATATATATGCATACGTGAGCACGTGTATGTATCTCCATTCACACACACACACACACACACACACACACACACACACACACACACACAACAGAGCAGTTACAGAACTCATTACGTTCTGACGTGTGTGTGTGTGTGTGTGTGTGTGATGATGTTCGTGTGTTGTGTCAATGAGATGCAGGGAGGGGAGGTGTTGTACTGATTTTCAAAACTAGATTACGGGCATCGACACACACACACACACACACACACACACACACACACACACACACACACACACACACACACACACACACACACACACACTCGCCTACTGCTGTGAGCCACTTTCCCCCTCATCCCCCTGGTCGTGGTCTTAAAATTGCAGATCTGATATTGAATATTGATGCTTGATTCCCCCCGCAGTGTCACCCCCCACCCCCCATTTATAACTCTGTTATAATGAGATCAGTTTGATTTCTTTTCATTTCTAACGAGATCACTGAACAACGTGGGGGCAATAAAGGCTAATTATCTCTGTAGTGATTAATTTATAACAGCTATTTTCATATCTGTAAGAAAAATGGTGTTTTTCCTGCTTTCCGCCCACAGCTGGAGGATGTTTTTCAAACTGAATACAGATCGTAGCAGGAGTATTTTCTGTTTCTTTCATTTCCCAGTTGGTGAAAGTCTTTCTTGGAGAGGGGCAACGACGCCACGTAGAGTTTGTGTTTGAATCACAGTCGTCTCTAAACCTGGACCTGGACTCTCTGTAAACCTGGACCTGGACTCCACTGGTTGTTAAAGGAGTCAGATTGTATTGAAGTCTATGGGAAAATGTCCCTACTTCTCCTTGATTTATCAGCTCAGTAAACGTTTTCCTAATGAGTTTATGGTCTCAGTCTCTAGTTTCAAGTCTTCAATACAACATGATGTTCATTTTTTAAATGATGGTCCATTTAGAGGAAAATAGACCAGAAAGAAGGGGGCGTGGCTACTGTGTGATTGACACACTGTACCACCCAATCAGCATAGAGGACAGAGCAGGTCAGATCCTGCCTCTGCGATGTCACCCACAGTTTGCTGAAGCTCAGAGCGTGCTGCTGCACTGTCACCACCTTGGCAGGGCCTAACTCCGCCCCTCAAAAGATCACCTTTTCAAATTCTGAGTTACTATGTTGAACCTGAAGTGGACTAAAACAGCCTCACTACATCCTATGGCTCCAGTTTCAATTGAATCTACAAATATGTTTCTGTTGAAGGAAGACAAGACGTTTTTCTTTTGCTATTTTGATGCTGATGTTGTGTCGTCAGGAAATCAGAGCATCAAGAGAGAGATGAAAAACAAAGAGAAGTAGACTTTAAGTGATTTCATGAACAAAGCAACAACATTCGCCTTTTTTAGACGCTTCAAAACAAATTAAAATGGTTGTGTGTCAAAGCATATGTCTAATTAGGGGAGTGTGTGTGTGTGTGTGTGTGTGCGCAGCGCTCTAGGCTAGCAGGGAAGGCTAATGCGGTGGAAAATGTGTCTTAGCTGGGCCATGAAATAACGATGAGACTGTGACTTAATCATGTTGACACATAGATCTCTCTCCTCCTCTGCCCCTCACTCGCTCTCCCATGTAAAGCCATACTCTCTCTCCCTCTCTCGCCCCTCTTCTTCCCCGTGCACACGCTCGCCTCTGATGGACTGTGACAGTGTCTGTCTCGCACTGGCTCTTTCAATTCATGCTGATAACTTAATTAGTATAATATTGTTAACAACACCAAAGCAGCTTCTAAAAGCTCCGTTTTCAAAACAAAAAAATCTTATTGAAGTGATTAAAGACGCGGTTTAAAGACGTGTGCTGGGGTGAAACATTTCATCACAAACTGTGGTGAAGAAAAGATTTTCTTTCATTAATCAAGTCCTATTTTTCATCCTTTTTATCATATTGAAAGTCTTTTAAATATGTGAGACACATTTAATCCTTTCAGTTGACTTTGGCTTCACTGTAAAAAAGTTGCTAAAGGATTGTTTGCTACCCCCAGTGTTTTGGACACTGGGGGTAGCAAACAATGATGATGATTAAAACATAACCTCTTTCACCAACAATCCAATAACCAATAGTAATTATTCATTTTATTTTAACCTTTATTCAAACAGAAACTCTTTTTATAGATACATCAAGGACATACAAGTGTTTGAGTGCATAGATTTATATAGATTAAAACTTGAAATGCGGCATTGATGATATTTGTGTCATGTATTTAATTACAGTTTTCTATTATACACAAGGAATATGTGAACGTTTTTATCACTCTTTCTTCTTCTTTGTTGCCTATTTCCTGTTTTTGGTTGTGTCCTGGACAGAGATCTATTCTGACAGAGTCTGTTCTACCCGTAGTCATTGTCATGAAATTGGACGTAGACTCCAGAGGGGCTGAAAAGTGAAGCCAAAGCTGAAGAGCCTTAAACCTTCATCCTGTCTAATGACCATCAGGGGGCGACTCCACTGGTTGTGAAAGAAGTCAGATTGTCTCTAGTCTGAAGTCCAACCCCGCTCTATTGAGCTGTGTGTGTTTGTATTGTGTTGTAAATTTCTGCATCTCTTTTATTTTCTGTTCAGGAGGCTGTACGTTTGAAGAGTCGTACAGCAGCTGTGGGTACAGCGTTTCTCTGGGAACCAATGGATTTACCTGGGAACAAGTCAACTCCTGGGAGAAACCGACGATGGACCCCGCCCTGCCCACCGGTAGGACTCTGCATTTGTCATTCTGGGTTTCATTTCAAGGAGTGTGGTAGTGGAAGACAGGACAAGTTGTCTGAACTAAGGCCAGTTGGTAAATAAAATCACAGTGTATCATCATGATTTTCCATTTGCTCCAAGAACTGCCCATATTGTCACTGACATCCACATAAATAGTGTCTATACTGTGGAGACCACTTCCCATTTGGGAACTCACATAATCTTCTAAGTGCTATTTTATATTTTGTATGTTTTTGGGTCCAATATGTTGATATATTATCAAAGTGAGAGAGAGAAGAGAAGAGAAATGTTTAACATGGTACATTAAGGCAAAATCATCAGTATTCAGAAACAGAAGAAATATCCCAGGACCCCTCAGGGTTAAAACCAGCTGTCAGGACTTCTGGAAGTTTGTGATGTCACAAACAGAGCAGTCACCACCCTAAGCCACACCCCCAGCTCCGCCCACTTGGACCCACCATCCAACCTTGCAGGATTTGTTTTTTTTTTGTCTTTACCTAGAATCTGCTGTATTTTTATTGGATCATTAATGAAACAATCAGACAATCAGAAGAGAGGATCAGATCCCTTCAGAGAAAACACTAGAGAGGTTCTTTGGACCTTTAATATGTGAAGGGTGTTTTTTCAATTTGATCCCAATGTAGGAATCTGACAAATCAACTTTGACTCAACAGGTTGATATTGAAGCAGAAACCTTTTATTTATAAAGTCAAAAAATAAAAAGATTATATAAATGTTTCTGGAGATTTATTGCTGTTTATCACAGGATGAAGATGAACTAATTCCATTCCATTTTTTGGCTTTAAACAAGTCAAACTAGATGAAACATGTAATATTTGAAAAAGGCCAAGATGTTTAACTTCTCTCTCTTTACGTCTCCATCTCTGCCTCCATCCATCTGAGTTGGCAGACTGATAAAACTCTGTAGACAGATCCTGACACGAACCCACCCCGTCTCTCTCTCTCTCTCCACCTGTCAAACGCCAAATGGCAATCAGATGGCCCATCTATCCATCTCATTCTCTCACACACTTCCGACCTTTCGCGCTCTCTATCTCGCCCACTCTCTCACTCTCTACCTCTCTCTCTCACACACACACCCACATGCTTGTCTCCCCATTTCACACTTTCAGTCTCATGCATCTCCCTCCCTCAGTCTATCTCTGATCACCTTCTTGTCCTTTTCTCAATTCACTTATTTGACTGACAAGACGTGTTTATCAGGAGCTGAATCGCCAAAGCAGCATTAAAATTCATAGTTATGCAAATGATTAAAAAAGCCAGCGAGGCCATTGGAGAAATCTGCCACCATGTTGAAACTGTCTCACACAGTGGTTTACACCTTGATGATGCAGACAGGAAGTGGCCGAGTTGTGACCTAACTGTTTGGTCTATATGGGTTTTGGAGCCCCCCCCCCTTTCTTCTTCTTCTTCTTCTTCTTCGCTCTCAATCTATCATACATTAACTCTCAGTCATGTCAATTATGGCTCTCATACATCATTATCATCCCTCGCTGTCTCTCTGTTCCCATCATTGTCTCTGACACATCAGAGGTGGTGGAGAGAGAGATCTGTCAGCCCCCAACTCGCTGCCCGAGATCTGATCCTGAAGATCTGATACGACTGAACGGGCGCGAGCTCCACGCCGGCCCATCTCATTCTCTCTCTGTGTATGTCTCATGTCAGTTATCTGTCTCATCTATGGTTGCGGGCGGTGGTTGTCAGGGGCGATAGCCATCACGGCCTATAAAGTCCTTCTCATCATAGACGACTTATTGACTACACGCTGCCCTGACAGCCCGAGATCTGATAGAGCAGGACAAGAACAAATTGTCTGTCAGTCTCTGCCTGTCTCTCCCACCGGAAAAAAAAGAAAGTTTTCTTTTTTGTTTTTATGAAAAACATCAAACAAGCAGGGAAATATCATCATATTTGAATGTTTGATCATTTTGAAAACATCGGCCCAAACCTAAGAAGGATATATTGTGGATTATATCAACATTATAAATTCTAATTTCACCACATGGATAAAAAATAAAAGGTTTGTTTTTATTGTATCTACACAAATTCCAACATGATGTTCTCCACTGGACAATTAGAGCTCATTAAGATTTGTAAATTGAATAAAACACTGTGCTGAACTTCTGGTAGCTGAAACTTCACTAACCTGCAGTCGTGAGGTTACATTTCCACCAGTTTTATTTCAGTCAGGAGAGACTCATAAGAGGAATGAGAGGGTGTTAAATGATATTCATTGTGAACAGAGTGAAAATACTGTGGTGCTGAGACCCCAGCAGGAAGTGAATGACCACAGGAGCGATCCATAGGAATCTGATCCAGGAGCCTGGACTCTGATGATGGTGATGAACCTCTGACCAGAAGGTCTGCGTCCATACTTGAGGTGGTGAAAGGGTAGAAGGAGGTCACAGTTTGACATCTTACAAGTGATTGGCTGAGGGCCGGTGTCAGGTTGTGACTGGATGAAAATGGGTGGAGCTGACAGATAACAGGAAGCGGCGTTTGTGAGAAGGCATGCGCAAGCTTCATTTGTAATGGTAACCTTTCACCTGACGGCCTTCAAGCAGGCCTCCCACGGGCCACCAGAGAGCTTCAGGGGAGGTGCAGCGTGAGAATAAATAAACTAGAAAACATCTGGTTCACTAAACTCTATGTCTGTGGCTAAAGCAGGTTTTATTGGTCACAGTAAGAGAGACAGAGCCTGGGGTGAGCAGAAAACACAGGAAGTACGATGTATTTATTCTTTTCCACGTTAAAAGATGAAGGCCTCGGCGCACAGCGGGCCCACGTAGGCGTGAGCACAACGCTCTGTTACACACAAGCAGTTTCAGTGGACGTCCCTCTGTCTTCAAGAAGCTCTTGAAAACTCATCTTCCTGCGAGCGTCTCGTCTCCTAAAACCCTAACATGACTAACTGGGACCTTTGCTGCACTTTATTATCCGAACTGCTTTAGTAGATGTAGAACTTACTACTGACACCAAGACCTTCTACTGCGCTGGAGCTGCACTGGTCCCTCGTCGTAAGTTGCTTTGGCTAAAAGTGTCTGACAGATGAGTGACTGTAAATGTAAGATGATGCTAATCTTGTCAGATGTTAGTTACCAGCTCTCTAATGTTTTAGGTCTTTGTAGCACAGTGCGCTCATGAACGAGGGGTGAACGCCGCCCTCCTGCTTTTCTGTCTTCGCTTCCTTTATCAAACGCAGTCATCACATAATCCTCTTTCTCGCCTCACCTCCACAATATGGATGCGGCTGATACAGTTGTCATAGAGCGTAACATACACTGTTGACAGCTTGTAGATCTGACAAGATTGGATTGGCACCATTGCTCCCGCCGTCTCTCTCTCTCTCTCTCTCTCTCTCTCTCTCTCTTCACCTCCACTTAGACATGGTTGTCATATAGTCCATAGTCCTGACAGCTCATAGATCTGAGGCTGAGGCGTGATTGGATAGGAATGGATAGTTTGTTAAGTTCTTCTCTCATCAGCTCTGTATTGATGTGCTAATGATATAATCCACACCCTTGACAAGTTATTGGATGGGTGGAGTGTTCGACTGACTACCTTCACCTCCGTACACTCATAATCATCCTACAACCTTTCTCCATTTAGAGCATTCATACACTGAGTAAGGTGCAAACCCACCTGCCCAACAGACTGTAGATGTCTTGTTGAGCACATAATATCCAGGGTAGATTTCCTGTGACACTTGCTAAAGGTCACGTATGTGAGAATGTACAGAAAATATAGAAATGGAAAGGTTGAACATGAGAAGCCGTGACAGGAGCGTTTACTGTAAGTGGCTGTATTTTCCTGTTTATTTTATGTGGTTATATTCAGCTGCTGAGCTTGACTGACTCACACTCATAAATGCACATCTCTGGTATTCTTAGCTGAGCCCTGAGCAGCGTTTTTCAGGGTAACAGGGAAAAAAAATGCCACCACAGTGAATTTATTTCACCGTCAGACTTTCACAAACCTGCAAATCGCCAAAAGAAAAGAGGCTTTTGGGGTTTTTTTTCTCCTCCGTACTCACTGCCTGGCCCACACACACACAGAAACACACAGGCGCAAACACACACTCATATCTCATACCTCTTATTACCTTCAAACCCCAGGCTGAGCGAGACAAACTCACATGAGCAGCAAACATCAAACATCAAAGGCAGTCGATGTTTTCAGCAGCCGTCAACACGACCGCAATCTGAGGCGGGAAAAATGATCAGAGGGAGGAGGGGGGGTCGAAGCGAGGCGGGGGGGCGCAGAGAGGGAGAGAGTGAGTTTAGGAAATGTGTTAATACAATGACAAGAAACCGTCATCTGCGTACTTTAGTATCATCGGCTAATCAAAGAAAAGTGCGTTTGAACTGTGTGTGTGTGTGTGTGTGTGTTTGTCTCTATTCATTGCATATACATGTGTGTGCAAGTGCGTGTCTGCGTTGGCACATTGTCAAGTAAAAAAGGAGAGTGAATGTCTCATGCAGACTTAAAAAGAAAAAAAAGAAATTCCAACTATGTGACTGACACAAAAAAGAAGAATCTCATTCACGAAGACAGCGGGGGGGGGGATGTGGAGGACAAACAAGAAAAACACAATTAAAGGAGGTTTAAAATGTTCGTCCATTAGAGCAGACACAGACAGAAACAGAAAACTGAGATGCTCCACACTCAGAGTCCGACTTCACTGAGCCATGTAAACGGAAAAAGACACAAAAGAGACTGACAAAGTCCAACAGATATATGAGGGAGACAGAAACTGTGAAAGAAACCTTAAAAAAGGGGCCGAGACGAACACACAGCCTGACTCAAAGACACAGTTTCTCTTTTATAGAGTGAACGTACATAACGTCTTCAGTCATCTTAAAAGTTTGTGGCAGTGTAGATGAAGGTCATTTTTATTTCAAGTGCCGTTATGTAATTTGTGACCAGGAGGACAGACAGTCTGAAACAAGGAAGAACAGCTTTGATTTATTATTGACTTCTTCATCTCCTGGTGTCAAAGCCACTTCTCTCCAGGAGTCCAAGAACAAGTTATCAGCCATTTACAGGTTTATTACTTAAAAAATGATTTTACTCTACTCATACGTGTTGTAATATTACAGTTACCGTGGTGGAGGCTTTTTATCTACCACTGTCGTCGTGTGTTTGCTCTTGGTGGGACTTGTTGGGTCTCTGTAAATAATATTTGATCTAAAAGGTTTAGACCTGCTCCGTTTGGAAGGTGCCTTGAGATGACGTCTGTTGTCAACCTGCACTTTATAAATAACAGCTGATTTGACTCGATACTTAGATCAGAAGAAAAATGCTTTTAAGTGATACAAAAAAATGTCAGTATGAATAAAAAGTCAACATATTCTTGGCACATATTTAGTGTTCCTCTTGTTTTTATGATAACAAATTAAATCTTTATTTTGGTGAATTTGGTTGTAAAGAATCTTTTTTGAATGCAAAAAACAACAGTAACACTTATAAGATAAGACTTTATTAATCCTGAAGCAAATTCTTGTGCCAAGTTTCTTCAAATTACAGGAAAGTAAGAAAACAAGAATAACAAATTTAAAAGCTAAAAATAAGTGAAATATAAATATAAAAATATAAAACAGAGATGCAGGCATTGACACACAGAAAGAAGTTACAATAACAGAAAAAGATAATAAATCCAGCAACAGACGCCAGGGGGCGCCGCAGAAAAGTGCCAGCAAAAAAACAAGCAAACAAAAAAAAAAAAACAGCAACACAAACGTCCCACTGACGTTGGTCAGGTGACTTCAAAGGGTAATTATGAATCAGATCAGCTCAGCTACAATGACTGCAGCGTTTTCCCTGTGAGGCACCTCGCATGGGAAGGAGTCGGCCTCCTGCAGCGAACCGTTAGCACGAGCCACCAGCTTCGACTTGAGCCAAGTCACTTTTCAGACCCAGAATCCACGTTCGACCCATTGATTGATCGACAGGTGGTCAGTTCAATCATGGGTTATCTCTATGTAAATGAAAACTATATAATAATTAAGATTGAGGGGAAAGTTTAAGAGTGAATGTTGAAAACTAAGACAGTTCAGTATTTTCCAGATATTTGTGGCAGCTTGTTATCAGGACCATCGCAGACAAACTGGGACGTCAAACATAGCACTCAGTTGTTGTTGTCCCTGCTCCAGTGAAGCAGCTCTGAAACACTTTTACTGTCACAGACAGAAAAACAAAGAGCCGGAGAGACGGAGGGGCTCAGGTGGAGATGGACAGAGGCTTAATTCTCTCACAGAGGAGGAGTAATCAAAAAGGAATAGATGTCCTTTGCTCCTCTTTCTTCTCTGAGGCCTGGTCATCTCTGACAAAAGCGTCACTTCAGACACAGCGTGTGTGTGTGTGTGTGTGTGTGTCTGCACTTTCTTGCTCACCTTCTACTTCAAGTATGGGTTATGTGTGTGTCCCTTGTGTACTTTCTGCTGTTGTCGTGTCTTTTTTAGTCCGTGTCACACGTTTATTTGGATGATTCGTCTGTGAATGTGTTTTATCTCAGAATAGGAGACAGGGCTCAGAACCAGACTCACCCTGGTATCGTTGTCAAACAGCACTAAAAGGCTCAATAATGACACAAATGTGTTCGTTTGTGGTTTGAACAGTGACAATCTCTGTCTGGTCTTTCTGTGTATCAGAGTAGATTTAATGAAGATTTAATGATCCCCGAAGGGAAACTGAGGCTGTTTCAGTGACTGAGACACAAGATCAGAAGAGAAAATACAGCAACATGGAGCCACAGATAACTGATATACGGAGCTCGACAGAGAAAGACTGTGAATATATTAATGTTAATGTGAATGGATAACTTAACGTGTTATCTCTTTAATATGTTTATTTAAACCAGGTGGCAGATAGAAGAGCTAACATATAGACATGTATGACATCACATATATTGGACAATGTCAACACACACACACACAAATAGTAAGTGAGTTGTCAAGGTTGTAGTCTTTACGATGCCTTCAAACATTTAAATCTTTTCATTATAGCAGCAGAGCTGCTGGTTTGAAGCCTCCAGTTGATAATTTGTCCGTCGGCCATCTTGGTTTTTTGAAACCAGAAGAAAGCATATTTGGAGGAGAAGGTGGAGCTGAGGAGGCGTGAGGGGTGGAGCTGACCTGCTCTGTCCTCTATCCTGATTGGATGCTACAGTCTGTCAGTCACACAGTAGCCACGCCCCCTAATCCATCCCCTGCTTTCTGGTCTATTTTCCTCTAAATGGACCATCATTTAAAAAATGAACATCATGTTGTATTGAAGACTTGAAACTAGAGACTGAGACCATAAACTCATTAGGAAAACGTTTACTGAGCTAATAAATCAAGGAGAAGTAGGGACATTTTCCCATAGACTTCAATACAATCTGACTTCTTTAACAACCAGTGGAGTCGCCCCCTGATGGTCATTAGACTCTTCAGCTTCGGGTGTACATCCACTTTTATAAACAGCCTATGACACAGAGACTGGTCTACAGTCTCTATATCTACAGATTCAGAGGCTGCAGGGGGTAAATACCCCACTGGGGTCCATCATCGGTCAGTCTTTCCTCTGCTGCCACCTCTGGGTGTCACAGTAAATCAGTCTGAGCCTTCTCTTATGTCGTTCTTGCTCTCTCCCCTCGCTGCTTTCTTCCTCCTCTCCTCCTCCTCTGTGAGAGGGTGTAAGGTCTGTATTTCCTGGTTTCCTTTGGCGTTCTGCAGGTTTGACAGCCTGAAGGAAAAACACAGCTTTTTATCCCTCATTCTTAGGGTTTTAGGTTATTTGAAAGAAATCTAGCCAGAGCTCAGCTCAACAATGCCAGAGGTTTGTATGTGTGTGTGTGTGTGTGTGTGTGTGTGTGTGTGTGTGTGTGTGTGCGTTGATGTGTTGATGTTTGCACTGACTGACAATCCAGGACCCAACCCGTGCTGCAGGAAGCCTTACAGCTCTGCCTGTCTTCACTCTTTTATCGCTTTCATTCTTTCAGTTTTTCCTCTTCTCCTCTCTCTCTCCACCTTCCTTCTTTCCTCCTGAGGCGTCTTTGTCCTAAATTTGCCTCTCAGTTTCCATCAATGTTATTTTTTTTTTTTTTTCAGATTTGACAGTTTGACAGAAAAGTATGTTTGAACTGTGGCGAACGTCTCCAGCTGGATTTTGACATTTTTCTCTGTATGTGTGTTTTTTTCATGGCTGTGTTTGTATGTGTGTGTCTGTGTGTGTGTGTGTGTGTGTGTGTGCTTGTCAGTGTTACCTTGTATTTTCTCTTTGAGAGGCTGAAAACAAATCAGTACTAATCAGAGAGTGCCTTACCAGTCGGTTGTGACAGGTACTCAAACACACATGCAGACACACACACACATACACACACACATATTGTCACAGTCTGAAATACATACAGTGCACACACACTATCATGCCTTGTTTAAACTGCCATCAGTAATAGACTTCTGAATTATAGTGTGTCACAGCTGTATTGCATTAATCGTGTGTGTATGTGTGTGTGTGTGTGTGTGTCAAGTGGCTGCTGATGGGTACAGAGGTTAAATATCCCGTCTGCTTTTTTGGTCGGCGGTGGTGATTCGAGGGCCCTTGTCGGGGCCGACTTGATTGCATTTGTGATTTGTGGGCGGGCGGGAGGCAGCGAGGTAGGGCTGGTGAAGTGACAAATGGCGCAAAGCAATAATAACACATTGACAGGGTGACTGACAGCCGCTGTGTAAATCCCTTCTCTTTTTTTATCCACCCCTTGTTCTCTCAACAGAGAGAAGCGGTTGGCTTTGGTTTTCTGGTGTGGAGAACAAGCGGCAAATGGCAGCAGTGGGGCGACACTGACAGACACAAACAGTGACGCTTTCCACCCGGTCGTCTTTGAGACGACTCTACAAGTCACCTCCTTTATTTAACTGCTGAACTTTTGAGTCTAAACACATCAAACTGACACGCTGCAGGGAAAGGAAAAGATGAACAAAGCTACACTATCTCCTAAATTTAAAACTTTCTCAGAATGATTGAACATTATGATGAACATTACACATTTGACCCTATAAGAGCTACTACAGAGAGCTTTAAAACGAATTAAACTAGTATTTAAAAGTACTAAAAAATACTTATTTAAAAATTAGACCCAGGGCCAGAATGAAGAGGGTAAAAGAGGTGATGTGATTTATTGATCAACAGATCAATAAATAAAAAGAAAAAAGACTGAAAACATCTTGTGTTTGCTCTTGTCGTACGTCCCATTTGCGAACTCAGAGTTAGTGGCGATTATGACCTATTCTGTGATGTCATCCATCTTGATCTTCACTGGTTGCATTCAACATGGCAGACGATTCTACTGCTTCATAACAAGATTTTTTGGGGAAGGGAACAAAATTAGATCTTAAATCATGTTTAACCAGGTTAGTGATCAATCAGATTTCAGTGTTTCCAAAGTGACAGGACAATAAAATGTCATAACTGCTGGAAAAGAAAGAAAGTGTGTTTTATGGGAAACTTTTCCTGGATAAATAGTGGCAGCTAAAAGGTCCTCTTAAAATTTAAACTGCAATTTCCTTTTAGGATAAGCAAGGGTAATTTGGAGTCAGGGCTCCCTGTGAAACGTGGCTCTGAGGGCTGTGTGGAGCCGTCAGTCTCTTTCACTGTGAGGCCATTATAGCTGCGTTCAACATCCACAGAGAGTGAGACGAAGATAGATGGATTACCTGACTGGTAAAATCCCTTTGTAACTCCGGCTCGAGCAGATAGAGCTGTCAGCGACAGACGCAGAAATGGCAGCAGGAGATAAGAGAAACAGGATGAAGGGAAGAGAAGACGAGTGAGTGAGCGATGGAGGGAGGAAAGATGGAGGAAGGTGAATGAATAGTGGGCTGAATAGATCATTTCTATATATAGGAAGAGCAGCTATGTCAGGGAAACACAGGTAATGGGATCATTTCACACAAGTTAGGAATGTCACTGGTATATAACTGGATGTTTCCAGGAAAGAAAATCAGAAACTGTGGATCATGAGAAAGTATGAGAGTTTGCTCTGAGGCCAAAGCAGAGTGATGAGTGAGATAAATAACCCGATGAATGGATGCTTCTCTTCACAGTTTATCCAATAGGATGTTTTCTTTGCCCTTGTTTCACTCATGGCTCTTTCTTTGACCCCACTGTTCCCTCGCTGCTGGGAATTCGTACACATGTGGTCACAGCAGTGGAGGGCAAGTAATCAGTGACCTGGGCGCACAGCGAAAGAAAACTATCAAATTATCCACAGAAACTTCTCAAAGGACCCCACTGATCTCTAATCTCACAAGGTTTCAAACACACATTTACCAGAATATGACTAAATGCATCGTTTTCATAGCGTGATACATCCTTTATTCCCCTGATGAAACAGGGTG
Organism: Rachycentron canadum; assembly: GCA_038496675.1. Taxonomy (NCBI): domain Eukaryota; kingdom Metazoa; phylum Chordata; class Actinopteri; order Carangiformes; family Rachycentridae; genus Rachycentron; species Rachycentron canadum. Next base: position 27,306,200 of record CM076649.1, read on the forward strand.
AGGGTGTAAAGCTGACCTTTGATTTAAAGACTAACTAATTATGTCCTATCTTTATATTCTGGGTCCTTTTCACAGAAAATCTTTATTTAGAATTATCTGATTTGATCTTTATTTGACTTATATGTCCTCAGACTGACGACCAGGTATCACCTGGAGAATTCACACATTAACAATTTATTAACTGGAGTAAGATGGGGTTTTCCCTCTTCACATTTATTTCAAGGTCCATACGGTCTAAAGGTAGATGTTAAAGGTCCATACAGTCTAAAGGTAGATGTTAAAGGTCCATCCAGTCTAAAGGTAGATGTTAAAGGTCCATACAGTCTAAAGGTAGATGTTAAAGGTCCATACGGTCTAAAGGTAGATGTTAAAGGTCCATACAGTCTAAAGGTAGATGTTAAAGGTCCATACGGTCTAAAGGTGGATGTTAAAGGTCCATACGGTCTAAAGGTAGACGTTAAAGGTCCATACAGTCTAAAGGTAGACCTCCATGTGGTCTCTGATTATAAAGCAGGTCTAGGTTCTATGTTAATACAGTGAAACTATAAAAGGTCTCAGTCACAGAGAAATGCTCATAGCCTGTATTCAGAAATTGAGCCTTAAAACCAGCAGTAAGGACTTCTGGAACTTTGTGATGTCACAACAAAGCAGTCACCGCCCTCAGCCAAGCCCCACCCACCTTTGTAAAATTTGGTTTCTCTGAGTGTTTACCTGAAATCTGCTATACCTTTATTGAGTCATTCAGAAAACAGTCAGACAATCCCAATTCCTACAGCTCCAGAGCTCAGCCTGAGTAAAACTACACTGAGATGGTTTTTGGGTTTTAAAACCACAAATGTCAATCAGGTGTAGGTTGACTGTGTCTTTGTTTCCAACTGGTGAGGAAATGTAAAACTACACTGAGATGGTTTTTGCCTCTTAAAATTACATGAATATCAAAACTTAAAAGTAAAACACAGGATAAATGTAAGATATAGGACCTTTAAATATTCCTGCCTGCCGGGTGTAGTTTTCTGGTGGCAACAATAAAATACAAACAAACCACTGATGATTTAAATATCAGTAAATCTGCTGTGTATTTGATTCGTTTGAACACCAGTGGACTACTTCTGGGCCTTTATCGCTCCACAGCAGTTTGTGTTTTTAAGATTAGTTAAAGTGACATCAGATGCCTTCGTGTTTATGCCCCTTTCTGTTCTGCCTGCCCATTTTTTTTATTCCAGACTCTTTACACTGAACTCATATACACACACACACACACACACACAAGTAAGTACACACTTAATTCAGAAACACCATGCACGAGCGTGTGGAGGCCTTTTTCTGCTTTCCCGAAAAAACCCAGCAAACAAACAGCTGATTGAAAGAATAACAGACACACGCAACACACTCACACGTGATTTATCAGGGGGAGCAGTAAATGCCCATTTTTAAGACGAAGCCAACATATAAAAGCCTTGGATCACTGAAGTAATGGGTCCCTGTAGGCCAGTGATAACTCTCTGTGTTTATATGTGTGTGTGAATGGGAAAGAGATGGAGAGAGAGAGGCAATAATGTCTGAAAATGACAGACAACCTGGAAGAAAAGAGGGTGATAAACACAAAGAGAGAGAGAGAGAGAGAGAGAGAGGCACAACAACATCATCCACAGCCTGTGTTTCATTTTCCATCTCTGCCAGCTCCATCTAATCTGAGCCCCTGATGTGTTTCTTTCTTCATTTGCAGTTAGTGCTTAGATTATATGCCCTGCACCCAGCTGTGGGCTCCATATTATGTGTGCACGAGTTGAATGTGCCTTTGAGCCCAATGATGGTGTGTGTTTGTGTGTGTGTATCTGCAGGGGTGGAAGAAGTATTCAGATCCCTTATCTAGCTAAGTAAAATCACCAATCCGGCGATGTGAAAACAGATCGGTACAAGTTAAGTCCCTGCAAATATTAAGAGCAACGTGTTGTTTAAGTATCAACCTTTTCAGAGCCACGTTGACTCTTTTCTGTTTTTTCATCTCTTTGTGTTTTTCTTTATAAAGTTGTTTTTAAAAATGTCTCCAAGTCTCCTCATCTTCAGACTCAGCTCAACCTCAGCTCATTATATCTGTGACTCAGTAAAGACTCTGTTCACTGTAATAGGGGATAGTAGCTCAGAGAACAAGAGGAAACTAAAAACACAGTGAATTTCTCCTTATTTTCTAGATAAAAACACTGTAAACCAGAATAACCAAAGAAAACTTCAACACAGAAAGTTCCACACATGTGTTTGTGTTGTTCTAGAGCTGATTTGAAGTTTCTCTCTTTATCTGATCTGAGTTCTGCTCATTCTTTGGAGCAGTAATGATGAAAAATCAGCTCCAAAGCCTCTAATGCTCTAAATATCTTATTGTACATGTCTCTCTGTCTTTATTCTGTCACTACAATAAACTCAGAGCAACTTCTCCTCACTCTGAGATCAGAAAAATACAGGATTGATCCCATTGACTTTGGCTACAAGCAGCTGACAGCTAGGCCTCTGAAGGAGACACTCTGATTGGCTGTGACATCACCCACTGGAGCCAATAGGAGTGTCCCATGTAGAGACGTGACTCTAGACGTCACTATCAAAGATGGAGGATGAGAATGGATGGATAAACACACAGAAGTAAAGCAGCAATGCTCCAGTCAAAGGCTCAGACTGATCCAGATCCAGATAGGCTTTAAAAGAGTCAAAGTAAAAGAGCATCACCTTAATTATCTGGAATGTGACCCTGACCACAAAGGAACACATGAGAAAGCTAAAAAGGTTGGAAGCCATTGGTTTAATCTTTAATGTGTTGTATCTTAAAAGCCTCTTCATATATCTTATCTTCATCTTAAAACTAAGTAACTTAATCCGTTAAATAAATGTAGTGGAGTAGTAAAATTGAAATACTCAAAGTCTTTAACACTAAGTCTTTACAAGACATGACTGATGCTGCGTTATGAAATTAGCCATAACAGTCTGTGAGAGATTTTCTCCTTGAGGCAGATGGATAGGAAATTAACTCTTATAGGAAAACAAATGCACAAGTCATATGCAGTGAACACAGGCAGGAAACTATTTCAACCTAATGTTTGTGTTCAAGTGTTGAGACATCCTGAATAACTTCAGCCAGTGACCCCAGTTCACCTTCTCAGTCTAAAGGTAGATGTTAAAGGTCCATAGTCTAAAGGTGGATGTTAAAGGTCCATACAGTCTAAAGGTAGATGTTAAAGGTCCATACGGTCTAAAGGTAGATGTTAAAGGTCCATACAGTCTAAAGGTAGATGTTAAAGGTCCATACGGTCTGAAGGTAGATGTTAAAGGTCCATACAGTCTAAAGGTAGACCTCCACGTGGTCTTTGATTATAAAGCAGGTCTAGGTTCTATATTAATACAGTGAAAGTATCAAAGGTCTCAAATGTTCATAGCCTGTATTAACTGAGCCTTAAAACCAGCGTCAGTATTTCTGGAACTTTGTGATGTCAGAGTGAAGCAGTCACAGAATATTCTCCATTTTTTTTTCCAAGTTGTTGTTTCTTCTTCTTTCTTCTTCATCAAAAGAGAGTGACACAGCTACTGAGTCGTTCAGGGCTACATGTTGTTTTCACTGTTAAATCAACTCATGTAAATTCAAACACTATGATTTAATTGTGTGCTTCACAGTGTTGTTGTTGAGTGTAACCGACCATTTTGCGACGCTGTCTCCTCAAGTAGCTTCATCAGTGGACAGTTTGTGTTCAATGCTCCAGCCCTCCTTCATCTCATAGTGATGAACAGATAACTGAGGGGATCAGACCCCGGTTTGACAGCTCATGTTTCGTCACTGATTTATCCAACACAGACATCAAAATGCAAAAAAATGTAGTTTCACAATAGTTAGTTTTCCACATTGATTCACCACAACACTACTGAAGTAGCAGCCCTGTTGGTTTTGGGGATGTTTGGGACTTAGTTGGTCCCTGAGTTTTACTCCTTGGTCTGAAAAAGTCTGAGAAACACTGTCTTAGAAAAACTCCTCAGTGGACAGTAGGTGTAGAGACCTACAGCACGTCCAGAGCATAAATCCATGAGCAGCTTCACTGTCTGTTCTGAGAAACATTTGCTTCGTGAAATTTCTGTCAATATTTCAAAACCACAGATTGTTCTATCAATAACAAGCTTCTACTGCGAGAGCAGGCACTTTGAGATGACTCAACTCTGTGAAATGCAGCTCTTTACCAATGCAACACATACTAAAAGGCATCAGAAATGATTCTACACATGTGATGATGCATGGCACAGAGTAATGAATACATTATAAAAATTGCATCAACTGCACACACGGCACAGCAGATCTTATTTATAAATGGATATCGACTCCAACAGAGGCCCAGTAAAGGTTACATGGATTTGAGCACAAGCAGATACATATCTATATGAGGGAAAGCGTGAAAGTGACATTTATGCACATGGAATTACATACATAAACTATGACTCAGGCATGCAGTATCGCATTGTGTAGTATGATATTGTCATTGTTTATGGATGTGTGAGGCCATTTGTAAAGGCAGGAATAAAACATGGTGGTACTTTAAGTCTGCCATGACCTGGGAGCTGACTGAGATGAAAAACATGAAATTTTCATTTTTTAAACATAGTCATCTGTGTGAGAGATAATCAGCACACATACAGGGTACTAATACTGCCAGAGCTGGAGTTTCATTTCCACCTTTAGGCCTGAATAAAACCACTTTAACAAACTTTTAGATTCAGATCGGTGTTGTCAGAGGCAACAACGATACGTTAGTGTGCAGCTTATTTTGTAATAATAAAATAATAATAGTAACAAAAAAATAATAAAAACATTCATAATAAATCACCTTCATCCATCACTCAAGGATCTCGACAGTAGTAGCACTATTGATTCCATGAATTGTGATTTAATGGAAATAAGGTTGTTTGAACACCACATTGTCACAGCTTCTCAGAAAAGGGACCCAAGAGCACGACTCAGGAGGCAGATATAAAAATAAGAAGGTTTTACTTAGAAAGAAAAAAAACAAGGATATAAAAATCCGAGCAGGCAAACAAAGTACAAAGGGTCGGGTTGAGGCAGAAATTCAAAAACTGCACAGGAAAGGTCATAAACAGGATCCTGGCACATGGCACAAAGACAGTCTGACAGAGACGCCTGCATGTAAGCTATAGGAGCTAATGAGGAGGTGGGGAACAGGTGATTCTAGAGACAGGCCTGAAGTGAACGAATGAAAGATCCTTTATTGTCATTATACAAGAACGATCCAGTCAAACTCTGTTGAGCTTCTATCTGGTCATTAAAAAGTACAAACAAAAGACAAAAACTAGACAACAAGAAAAATAACATAAAAGATAATCACCAGACTTATTAAAGCAACATCAACATATAAAACTCTCTATAAAAGTGTGGATGTAAAGCCTTAAACCTTCATCCTCTATAATGACCATCAGGGGGCGACTCCACTGGTTGTTAAAGAAGTCAGATTGTATTGAAGTCTATGGGAAAATGTCCCTACTTCTCCCTTGATTTATTAGCTCAGTAAACGTTTTCCTAATGAGTTTATGGTCTCAGTCTCTAGTTTCAAGTCTTCAATACAACATTATGTTCATTTTTTAAATGATGGTCCATTTAGAGGAAAATAGACCAGAAAGCAGGGGATGAATTAGGGGGCGTGGCTACAGTGTGATTGACAGACTGTACCACCCAATCAGGATAGAGTACAGAGCAGGTCAGCTCCACCCCTCACTCCTCCTCAGCTCCACCTTCTCCTCCAAATGTGGTTTCTACTGGTTTGAAAAAAACAAGATGGCCGATGGACAAATTACAAACCGAAGGCTGAAAAATCAAAAAATAATGAAATATTCACTGTGACTGTGACACATAAACATTGAACATTAAGGAAAACTCATCAGTACACATGAGTTATTATGAAATGTTTAAAGTTTAAAGTTTTACCCCAGGGCAGAGCCTTGGGGCAAAAGCTGTTTCTCAGTCTATTTGTTCAGGTTTTCATTGTCCTGAACCATTAGTCATTCAGCAGTGATTCAAACAGGAAGTGTCTGGGGTGCGTGTTGTCCTTGACTGTGCTGTTTTTCCTTCTTCACACACCTGTTAGCAGAGATGGCGTCCAGTTGTGGGAGCTTCATCCCGATGATGTGCTGGGCCACCTCAACCACACGGTTCTGGTCTTTCCTCTCTGAGACAGTGCAACAAATACAGAAATAGAAAAAGGAAACACCCACAAACAGCGGCAGCGAATGAAAGTCTAAATGAGCTGCTCTGAAAACTCTCCCCACCGGCTGAAATTAACAACTAATAATGAAAATAAACTCTTTAGTTTCTATATTTTATGTGCCTGCTAGCATAGTAGCAGGGTATTAGCCTGTGGAGCTGTGAGGTTGAAAGATCCTGTTTATCCAGAGGCCGTGCTGACTCTGACTCCTCAAACACCAGACATTTGAGGAGTCGACCTTGGACTGGAGTCATTAGTCGGCATGAATATAATCCGAAACCTCAGCGAAGCCTCTGAGCATTTACATGTGATCGACCAGACTAGAAGTGAATGGGAAGTTGTTGCTTCTAGTGTGAAAGTCAGTCAGTGTGTGTGTGTGTGTGTGTGTGTAGTGTGTGTGTGTGTGTGTGTGTGTGTTGAGCTGACACACCCGCAGTCAAGTTACTTCAAAGCACTTTCCTGGTTTTTGTGAGGGGAATCGCTCTCTCTCTCTCTCTCTCTCTCTCTCTCTCTCTCTCTCTCTCTCTCTTTCAAGCTCCCCGTCTGTCGTTGTGTCTCACCTCCGTTTGTTCAAAACAGAATTTTCAAACGCACCTTTTTGTTATGCTGCTCACACCTATGTACCACAACATGCGCAGTGGCTCATGCAGGTTATGTGCATGTAGACACGCACACAACTTGTTGCGCTGCAGGTCAGTGCACCAACAGAGACACACACATAATGAATGATGAGACTGGACAGCAGCTGAATATAATATGACTGTGGTGCGTCCATGAGGTCCCTGTGGATGTTTCCTGGATGTCTGACTCTTGGACGACAACAACTGTGGAATAAAAAGGCAAGTTACTGACATAAGACTAAGAAATATTCAAGGTTTTCAATTCAGTGATAAAGCTCAGAAAAAGTTTGGCCAATTTTTACCAAATTCATCCAAAGACAAGATCAAAAACCATTGTTTCCTCTACCATGGGAGGTCTTTATCTTTAAAAAGATAAATATCAAAAGTTTGAGAGAGGCCATAACTGTGTTTAGTGAGGTCACTGTGACCTTGACCACCAAAACCTAATCAGTTCATCTTCCAGTCCAAATGAATGTTGATGCTAAATCTGAAGAGGTTCCCTCAGGGACGGACGGAGGGTTATAATGTCCCTCGCCCTGACTGATGGCAGGTCGTCTCTCATGTCAAAATTATCTAGGAAAAAGAACAAATGGCCAAATTTCTCTACATTTAAAAAATTCTAACGCTCCAGGTTTTGCTCGAACTGGAGACTTAAAAAAAAAAGATAGCGGCTGTGACATTTGTGAAGGTCATGGCGGACAGACGTCATCCAGACATCACTCCTTTGTATCAGGCTAATCAACCCCCCGCTGGCATCGTTATTTATTCCACAGATGTGTTGACTTTGCTGTTTATTGTGTCGTTTCAAGCCATTTTCCGCTCAGAGCGAGTGAAATTTGTCTTTTCACGTTTGCCTTTGTAATTTGATATGTTTCATTTGCATGAAAATGCAGCGAAAGAAACGGATGCGTGTATTGTCTTTGTCTTTCCTGATTTCTCCCCCTCTCTCTCTCTTTTCTTTTGTTTTGTTACCTGTCCACCCATCACACACACACACTCTCTCTCTCTCTGTCAGCATGACTTCTCAAATGAGGCTTGAGAAGCCAAATAACCACGATGGGAAACGTGTGGAAATGCAGAAGTCATTAAAAAGCCAATTACCCACAGGTTCAGTGCTTCAGGGAGAAGATCAGGGAGCAGTGGAGAGCAATCGTAAACCCACTGATATATGGAAACCAAATAGCTGTGTGTGTGTGTGTGTGTGTGTGTGTGTGTGTGTGTGTGTGTGTTGCATTTGTGCCTTTGTATTTTTTTTGTGTATCAGTTTATGAGTATGTGTATGCGTCACTTGTGTGAGCAGGTCTGTTAGTGTATGTTTTAATGCTTGCACCTCTGTGTGTGTGTGTGTGTGTGTGTGTGTGTGTGTGTGTGTTTGTAAATCAACTCCCAATGAGAAATGAATGTTTAATTCACTGTGTCATAAATCTGTGTTGCTTGGAACAATATTAAACTTTATTACCATTTTTCACATTCTCTTTACACTGAGAGTCATCTATCACAGAGTAAACATGCACACACACACACACACACACACTCACACACACACACACATACACTCACACACACTCACACATACACACACACAATACAAGCCAGTATGTGTGAGGTCAAGCACACCTGGCTACACACACATCCTGTACATCCTGACACAAACACACGCACACACACACACACACACACACACACACACACACACACACACACACACACACACACACACACACACACACACACACAGTCTAGCTGCTCATGCTGAGATTCATCATTTCCCTCCACACACACACTCTTATCCACTGGTAATTATCTCTGGACTCCAGAGACGTGGGGAAAGATCACATAATTACACTCATCACACACACACACACACACACACACACACACACACACGCTACACTGAGCAGGGCCTCGGCCCCGTGGGGCCGTCTTCATTAGAGGGAAATACCACTGAACTTCAGCTTCTCTGTGAAACTTTTATGAAAAGGCCAAATTGAGTTTTTGACCGTGAGATGAATGAGAACAGATCTGCTGGATCTAAACCTGCTGCTGATTCAGGACTTGAAGTGGTTAAAGTCGTGTGAGGCGTTGAGGGTACATCTGTGATTTGTAGCATCAAACTTAGTCTACATGTGATGGGTTTAGGGGATTTCACTAAATTTTAGCATCTACCAATAGTCTACATGTGAGACGTTCAGGAGACATCTATGTCCATGTGGGACCAATTGTGTCAAAGTATTGTAGTGATGCTACCACAGACAAAGGGAGTGTGTGTGTGTGTGTGTGTGTGTGTGTGTGTGTGTGTGTGTGTGTGGACAGAGGCCCTCTACACAACAGCTGACTGCAGCTATGCAGACATCAGTATCTTCACAGGAGGAGCTTCCCTTTTGTTTCACCTCTTTTCTTCCTCATTGCTTTGATCACTCGTTTTATCCATCTTGTTCTCCGTGTGCTCTCAGTATTTTAATAGTTCAACTCGTGTCTTCTGTTTCTTCTCTCACTCTGTTGCTCTTGCCTCTCTCTCACTTCCTATAACCTCGTCTCTCCTGATAAACCCTGACACCTCAGGCCTTCGCACTCATCTCGCTGTGTGTTGTTTCCTCTAACACACACACACTCTGATGGATGAGACACTCGGGGGCAGAGTAAAACAGAAGACGACTTCCCATCCATTGTCTCCAGTGTCAGTGGCCACGTGCTCAGTCTTCGATCTCCTATAGGTCAACCCAAACCAATGACCTGTGCTGCAAGGACTTTTGGGATTTGAAGTTCCCACAGGTCAAATCTAAGGCGGGGATTTACTGTGTGTGGCTGTGTGTGTGACTTATGGGCTCGTTAATGATTAGCTATCTATGGGAGAAACAGAAAGGTTTTCCCTGAGGGCCTAATCAATAACACCAATCTCCCTGTCTTTACCACCTTATTAGGGAAGGATTATAGCAGCTCCACGATGACCTGCAGGCACACGTGTGTGTCACAGAGACACTTCATCCATCCTTCCCTTATTTGACAGCAGAACAGACTCCACAGAGTGAATACAGATAAGTGTGAGGGTATGTGAGTGCATGCAAAGAGATTATTGTTTAAGAGAAATAAAGATTTATTTGATCAAGCTGACTCAGTCTAACTGGTCTAACTAACAGTAGATACACAGTCGCTGTAAAGGCCTGTTCCTCTGCCAGAGATAGAGATAGTTACACTTCAGGGCCCCTTAACTCATTCATAAGAAACCTCTGTGGGCTCAGCATCATCACACGTCACATGAGGGAGTTCCCCACTACAACCAACCTTTTCTGACCCTGGGTGAACTGTGTGTGGCATCTGGGCAGAGGGTGAAAAACAAAGTGCAGTGGAAATTAAAGATGTAACCCATAATTAGAAATAATCTAATAATAACAAAAACAATAATAATAATGTATATGACATCCTGTCAATGTGATAGTGATATACTGTCCAATGAAAATATCCATCCATCCATTATCTATATTCATTATACCTCTTTTCAATGCAGGTCATGTCTGTCATGTCACAGGGGGCTGGAGTCAGTCTCAGCTGACTCTGGGCGGGGGTTGATTTTTATCATTTTTTCTCTGCAAAGCGCTGTTTGTCACACTGTTGGATGAAATAAAGACAGACAGAGACAACAGCTGCAGCTCAGGAGATGAGAGCGGGTCGTCCACTAATCAGAGGGTCGGTGGTTTGATCCCTGGCGTCTCCAGTCCTTGGGGAAGATACTGAACCCCAAATTGCCTGATGGCTGTTCAATCAGTGTATGAGTGTGAGTATTAGTGTGAGTAGAATATATGAGCAGTAGCAGCAAACGTGAAAGGATGACGGTAGCTTCCACTGTGAGCGTCAGCAAGAACAGAAAAACAGAGGAAGTGCCGTCCATTCAGCCATAATAATAATGTTATGTTAAAAAGTGATGGGTGGCGAGGTCGGGTGGAGCCACCATGGAGGCAGGCAGAAGGATTTACAGCTTCCACCCCTCAAGCAACAAGGTGGGGCCGCTGAAAGACAGGGGGCGGAGCCTGTTCCATCTTTTGACACAGTACATCATGTGCTTTTGTGGAAAAATCAAGAAATAAATTCAGTCTTCATTCATTGCAGAGTTTTCTGCAGCAGACCGACCTGCTGTGATTTTCAATTCTTCAGTTAATAATACTCATATTAGCGTGTGTTCTGGTCACTGCTCAGTCACATTGGAACAAGTCTTTTAAAGAGGTGGAGAGAAAATCTGGTGAAATGCAAAAAGAAACAGCCACAGGAGCTGCGTGATAGACGTTTCCAGGCCACATGTGGACACACATTGTCTCAGCATGAAGTATCAAATCATTTCTCTGACTCTGGGTTTCAAAACCCGCCGTCGAAATTACAAATGTAAACCAAGCCCTTAGATGCTGAAAGAACTGCGAGAGCTCGGTGCTCAGAGGACATCTTAATCCAAAAGACGACAGACACAAAACACCCGATAAGGAGAATGAAAGAGAGATTTAAGAGCTACACGGCTAAAAAAAACCAGCACGCCTTGAGCAGAGACCCCAGGGAGCCATCTGAGCACATCGCACTCTGTGAACATCTTGCATCGACACCATGTTTCAGCAGAAAATCTGGGGATGTAATTGATCTATTAAAGAGCGATTTAGTCTGTGCTCCTTTCTGCTTTGTTGCACAAACTCCTTTTCATGTCTGAACCTGAAAACACCATTGTTTTGTAAAAAGTTTGTCATGGAGCTTATGTAGATAAAGTTTTTTTTTTCTTTTTCTTCTACTTCAGGGTGAATATTTTGATATTTGATAAAGATGGAAATTACATATGCATCTACAGTACATGTAGTCACAGGTGTGGTGCCGCACTACAATACTTTTTTATATATTTTTTAAGACCTTGAAGATCAAATCAGCACTGGAGCGTCTGTCAGGAAGAGAGCTGATAAAAGCAGTTTTCATTTTGACATTTAAAGGATATTGATTGATTTCCAAACACACTGCTGTTGCCTCTGAGCTGCTCAGGAATGAAATGGTTGATTAGCAGAGATGAAAACATCCTTTCATTCCTCCTTCTATTTCTTTATCTTCACACAGAAACTGGGACTGAACTGCTGGAGATGGAAGCTAGCTTAGCTATGTTTTCATAGCCTAGCCTGTTAGCTTAGCTTTTAGCCTGGAAGGATAGCTTAGCTACATTTTAGGCAATGAAAATGTAGCTAAGCTAACAGGCTAGGCTATGAGGTTGTAGCTAAGCTAGTTTTCGTCTCCAGTTTCATGTGTGTCTCATGTTTCTGTGTCTTTTCATCTTTTCTCATTAACCATTTCATTATTCAGCTCAGAGGCGACAGCAGCTGCCAGACACTTTTAAGGTGGAATGATTTCTTGTCTGTTAGTTAATGGATGATTGATTCAGAGGCTTTTTCAGACCAAAAACCACTTACAATAGGAAACAATGTGCAAACCAACGGACTAGCACACAGCGTATAAACCTTTCATACAAACCCTTAAATGAGCTCATATTTCTCAGGGGAGACCCTCCATCCCTCCACCTCACCCTCCTTCAACCCACCAAGCTCCCTTCTTCTTCTCCACTTTCTAACATTTGCTGCGTCATTGTGATTTTTGCTAATTCCCCCTGAATCCAGGCTGCAGGTATTGGTGAAGTCTCAACATTTGGGTTTTGTGTTTTGTTCAAATGAAGCGAGCCAGCCAACCGCAATGTAAACCAATGTAAATGCATTATAGAAGCTATTTACGAGGTTTGTGAGGAGTGACAAAGTTCTGCAGGCGCACTCACACACACAAATACACACAAGAATACACACATTCAGACACACCACCTGCTCCATTTGCTGTAATAGGGGTAAATGAATTAGATTTTGATGCTTTAAAAGCTTTTTCTTTCAGCACATATTGGAAGTAAATTTCACTCTAATGGTGAGGTGTCTGTGTTTACAAGCCACTGATGATGGAGAGAGACAGAAAGACTGAGGGAGGGAGATAAAAAGGGAAGGAGGCAGCAGGGAGAGGACGAAGGATGGATTATTAATAGATTTAAAAGTGAAGGGGATGGAGGGGCAGAGAAGAGGAAGAGGAGAGGAGAGGAGAGGATGTGCTCAACTTCAGATGGATGAATGATTTGTTTGCATTTATGGTTTGGCCCATTGCCCCGATAATGGCACTTCAATTATTGATTTGTCACTTATCAGATTACAGCAAGGCGACGAGACGGAGAGAGAGAGAGAGCAGGGGGGTGAGGGAAACGATAAGATGAGATAAGTGACAAAAAATAAAACAGGTAAGAAAAAATGTTTCAAACAAAATAAATAAAAGTAAATTGACAGTGTACGATTCACCCCTCACACGGTGTCAGGACAGACAGATGAGCAGAGCTGCAAATAGATGAAGGGATGGAGAGATGATGGATGGATGAGTGTAAAGATAAGATAAAAAGAAGAGTAAATCAACGAGTGTCACCAGAAACAATCAGGACATGAGTGTGTGTGTGAGTGTTTAGAGACAGTTACACATATTTTTGTGCGTATGTATTGATGATGATGATGATGATGATGGTGATGATGCAGGGCCATTACCCATTCAGGACACTGAACATATGGGTTCCAGCACATGCGTGTGTGTGTGTGTGTGTGTGTGTGTGTGTGTGTGTGTGTGTGTGTGTGTGTGTGTCCTCGGGGACAGTTGGATTTACTAAATGTGTGAAATGGGCCAAGGAGCGTTGTGATGTGTGTGTGTCTGACTCCAGTGATTCCCCTTGCCATGACCTTTCATGACGATGCCGATGATGATGATAAAGATGAGCCATTTTACCCAACAACAGTGTGTTTTGTCATCCCGCTCGAGTCCTGTCGGCACCACAGCTGATGCTCCTGGTGTTTCCTTCCTCTCTTACCTACACACTCATTCAGATTTCAGTGTAAAACAATGAAACATGATACATGTAAAATTACTTTTTGTAATTCACTGTGTCTTTAGTTTCCTCCTGTTCTCTGAGCTACTATCCCCTATTACAGTGAACAGAGTCTTTACTGAGTCACAGATATAATGAGCTGAGGTTGAGCTGAGACTGAAGATGAGGAGACTTGGAGACACAAAAGGAGGATAAACAGAGAGAGAGAGCCCTAATGTGGGTCGTTCTCCATCTTTCATTGTTGTTAATTCTCCATTTGGAAAGAAGAGAAACAAAGAAAGACGTAAAAAAGAGAAACTGTTTGCGTCAGTTACAGGAACATATGAAACAACATGATGTTACTACTGGAACAGAAATGACAGCTACCATATCCCCAAATGATCCTGAAGAGGAAGGTGGGCTGATGCTGTGTGTGTGTGTGTGTGTGTGTGTGTGTGTGTGTGTGTGTGTGTGTGTGTGTGTGTGTGTGTGTGTGTGTGTGTGTGTGGTAGCTTCTCGTTTTTAACCACCATCCCACACTCTTCACAATCAGTTTTCTGCTCCTGTAAAGGGACTCAGCAACTCCCCTGTCCTCCCACACACACTCACACTTACTCACACACACACACTCACACAAACACACAAACACACATACACACACACATATACACACACACACACTCACACAAACACACACACACATACACTCACACATATACACACACACTCACACAAACACAAACACACACACACACACTCAAAATAGAAACACAGACATTGACACATTAACACAAAGCGCACACATGTCCTCACCTGTGGAGTGAGAACAGTTTGGTGCAGACTAAAGTTTATCTTCCTCTGTGATATGAACAACATTCAGTCAGTCAGTCAGTCAGTAAGAGAGTCAGTCAGTAAGAGAGTCAGTCAGAGAGTCAGTCAGTCAGAGAGTTAGTCAGTCAGAGAGTCAGAGAGTCAGTCAGTCAGTCAGTCAGAGAGTCATAGAGTCAGTCAGTCAGTCAGTCAGTCAGAGAATCAGAGAGTCAGTCAGTCAGTCAGAGAGTAATTCAGTCAGTCAGTCAGTCAATCAGAGAGTCAGTCAGTCAGAGAGTCAGAGTCAGAGAGTCAGTCAGTCAGTCAGTCAGAGAGTCAGAGAGTCAGTCAGTCAATCAGAGAGTAATGTAGTCAGTCAGTCAGTCAGAGAGTCAGTCAGTCAGAGAGTCAGTCAGTCAGAGAGTAATGTAGTCAGTCAGTCAGTCAGTCAGTCAGAGAGTAATTTAGTCAGTCAGTCAGTCAGTCAGTCAGTCAGTCAGAGTCAGTCAGTCAGTTGTAATGTTCACAGTGAGTGTAAGTACGTGTGTGTATCCTGTGTGTATTATGTGTGTATTATGTGTGTTAACTGGCCTATATTTCTATTGATCTGTGTGACCTACCTCATGTATTGATTTGGCAGAAGCTCACTGTTAACAAGGTCTCCTCATTTCTCTCTCTCTCTCTCACACACACACACACACACACACACACACACACACACACACACACACCACACACACCACACACACAAATAAATAGCTCAGTCATAGTGTGCTGTAGCCAACCACATCAAATCAGAGCAGTTTTACAGCTTCACATGTCTTTGCTCTTTCCTTTAAGGTTCATTGTGAGTTTCTATCTGCAGCTCTGACACTGGGCTCTGAGTGTACTTTGGAATAATTAAACACAAAAGATCATGAAAGAACACACATATACAAAGCAACCCTGCCATTCAAATTATGTTTATACTAAAGACGAAATGTGAGGAAATGGCAGGTGACAGACATGTTGACACTGAACACATCAGTAAATGTTCACTGACCCCAGGTAGCAAAGTCCGGCCAGACCATATACATCATCAATGTCAGAAGCTACCTCAGGCTTAGCTGGTGACTATAATAATAATAATAATAATAACAATAATAATAATGCTGCTGCTGTTTTAAAGCTTGTAGTTTGTAATCAAGGAGAAGGTGGAGCTGAGGAGGAGTGAGGGGTGGAGCTGACCTGCTCTGTCCTCTATCCTGATTGGCTGCTACAGCCTGTAAATCACACAGTAGCCACGCCCCCTAATTCATCCCCTGCTTTCTGGTCTATTTTCCTCTAAATGGACCATCATTTAAAAAATGAACATCATGTTGTATTGAAGACTTGAAACTAGAGACTGAGACCATAAACTCATTAGGAAAACGTTTACTGAGCTAATAAATCAAGGGAGAAGTAGGGACATTTTCCCATAGACTTCAATACAATCTGACTTCTTTAACAACCAGTGGAGTCGCCCCCTGATAGTCATTAGAGAGAATGAAGGGTTAAGGCTCTTGGGCACAGAGTTGGTTTAAAGTACAAGTCAACATAAAATGACTCTGCAGGTTGTTTTTTAATGCTGCTCCTCAATAATTAAAAATTTTGCAATTATTTTGAAAAGCCTTCTTTTATGTGTTTTTAAAGTGACTTGTGTTTCACTAATTTGTCTATTAGGAAAATCAGCTGATGAGACTTTGGTGAGATGAACCATCAGGAAACATCAGAGTGTGTAAAGACTGTGTTTGCGTGTGTGTGTGTGTGTGTGTGTGTGTGTGGGTGTGTGTGTGGGTGTGTGTCTGTGTGTGTGTGTGTGTGTGTGTCTGTGTGTGTGATCTTAGCTAATGCTACTGTCAGGTGAAATTACAGTAAAATAGATCCAAAGCTGTCCAAAATACAACTTTAAGGCCTCCCTGTTCGAGTGTCGAGTGTGTGGGTGTGAACCTTCTTCTACCTGCAGGTGAAATCTCACTGTTGTAACTGTGATTAAATGTTTTCAACATTTGTTCATTGACTGAATCCTGTTCTAAATAAAATCCACAGCAGCCTGCAGGTTAAACGCTTTGCTCAAAGGCACTTCAGTGGCTGAAAGATGCTGCTGAGGCTCCGGCTCCTTTCTGATGAGGGAAGGATGGAAGAATAAAAGCTGAATCTCCGATTCTCAGCAGTATTTGTGAAAACAGCTGGTCTCATGTGGCAGTGTGAGCTGGAGCGTTTGTTGCACTGAGTTGACCCAGTTATTTTGATGTGTGTGTGTGAGTGTGTGTGTGTGTGTGTGTGTGTGTGTTGACATGGTAGACAGATTCATCAGTTTTTTTTCACGTTAACAGATTGCTCCTCTCTGACCTCACAGCTGAGAAGCAATGTGTGAAATGAGTGTTGTGTGTGTTTCCTATTGTATGTCAGTGTGTGTCTGTGTTTGTTACTGTGTGTGAGGCTGAATAAAAGCATGTTTGTCCATATGGGAGTGATATTTCATCTTCTAAATATGGATCTTTGCGTGAAACATTTTTGATCCAGTTTGTGTGTGTGGGATGTGCAGATTTACAGTCGCAAGTTCATTTTTGTGTGTTTGTGCTTAAAACATAAACAAAACATTATAGCGAGTTTCATGACACATTAGCTGTGTCCTAATTCAAGGGATGCATTGTGGTCTGTGCTTCACCAGCTGTTCAGACCTTGTTCTCCTGATGGAGGAGCTGTTTGTTTCTCCTTCAACTAGAGAATCAGCTCTTTCTAACAAGCCCTGATTTGTCCTGTGTGACACTGACTTCAGTGATAAACTCATGAAGGAAGTTAGTTCAGATCTGGATCAGTCTGAGCCTTTGACTGGAGCATTGCTGCTTTACTTCTGTGTGTTTATCCATCCATTCTCATCCTCCATCTTTGATAGAGACGTCTAGAGTCACGTCTCTACATGGGACACTCCTATTGGCTCCAGTGGGTGATGTCACAGCCAATCAGAGTGTCTCCTTCAGAGGCCTAGCTGTCAGCTGCTTGTAGCCAAAGTCAATGGGATCAATCCTGTATTTTTCTGATCTCAGAGTGAGGAGAAGTTGCTCTGAGTTTATTGTAGTGACAGAATAAAGACAGAGAGACATGGACAATAAGATATTTAGAGCATTAGAGGCTTTGGAGCTGATTTTTCATCATTACTGCTCCAAAGAATGAGCAGAACTCAGATCAGATAAAGAGAGAAACTTCAAATCAGCTCTAGAACAACACAAACACATGTGTGGAACTTCCTGTGGTGAAGTTTTCTTTGGTTATTCTGGTTTACAGTGTTTTTATCTAGAAAATAAGGAGAAATTCACTGTGTTTTTAGTTTCCTCTTGTTCTCTGAGCTACTATCCCCTATTACAGTGAACAGAGTCTTTACTGAGTCACAGATATAATGAGCTGAGGTTGAGCTGAGTCTGAATATTTATAGACAACTTTATAAGGAAACACACAAAGAGATGAAAAAAAAATGAATGTGTCTCTAAAAGAGTTAATAGTGTTACCCCCAGGTTCTCTGTTGGTGTTGTGTGTATTCATTACTGGTGTACTATGAATCATGGGATACGTTGGGCCACAAAGGATGCATTTCTCAGCCAGCTTGAAGCGGCCTCCGAAGGATGCAGCCCCTGAATTGGAACGCAGCCATTGTTGAACTGAGTCAACTTTATTTGAAACGAAACAAATCTCTTCACAAAGAAACTCCACAGCTGCTTTTTTCTGAATGTGGAGAAGTGTGGACGGGAGGTGTGTGCGTGCGCGTGCATGTAAGTGTGAATAGGAAATGTAATCAGCCCCGGTTCAATGTTACAGAGACCTGGTTACAGACCCAGGCTGGATGACTCACAAATACACACCTGGATGCACACGCTCACACAGCTGGCGTGCACACATGAAGCCATCATCTTACTTCAGTAATAAAACACACTCCTCTGCCAGGCAACCCCACAGTAATATAACCTCAACAATATCAACACACACACACACACATATGCTCACAAACGCACACTCTCAGTCACAGACTCTCAGCTGTGGATTAGTTCTGTTTAGCTGAGGTAGAAGTGATGGATGAAACCTCTGTGTGTGTGTGTGTGTGTGTGTGTGTGTTGTCTTTCACATCCATCCTCTCCTCATCACACACTGTTGTGACACAATCACTCCAATAATTCAGTAAATGAACATATTTTTCTTGGCTATGATGGAATTTAAGTTATTTGTTTCATATTATTTTTGTTTTATTCTGACATTACGTCATGTTTTGTGTCGTGATTGTCCATATCTCGTGTAACGTTGTGTTTCTGTTTTTTACCCCCACCCCCCCAGCCCAGTCAGCTTTTGGTTTTTCCCGCCCTCCGTACGTCAGCCGCGTTCCATCCCGACGCAAAGTACGTATGACGTCAGACGCCGACAGGTGAGCAGCGGGGAGGAGTTCACCCTCCGTACGTGTGCTCACCTGTGGCGTTTTGGCGCCAGTTTTCAGTCCGTGTGTAGCGGGGCCCGTGTAGCGGGGCCCGTGAGGTGGACCAGGACTGTCTGAGGTGGATCAGGACTGTCTGTAGACCCGGGTCAGTGAGTTTCTTCGTGACTGTGGCTCTGCATCAGTAAATCAGCTGTTTCTCTCATCGACTGACGCGTTTGTTGTCACCACGTTGATCACTAATTCTTTGTGTGTTTTTAGAGCAGTGGGTATTTGTGTGATGCTTTTATTGTTGCTGTCTTTTCTCGACACCATGATGGCACCACAGTCTGAACACTGCTGTAGAGACGGAGTCCATCGTGATGATGTAACGTTGATGGCACGGTTGCTCAGTGGATGCGTCATAACAAGAAGGTTCTGGGTTCGAAGCCCAGTTTGCATGTGCCTGTCTTCCTCCTGACCCTGCACTGATAACCAGAGCAGATGACAGCTTTTATTATTTCAACTTATAATCACAATAATAATAATAATAATCATCCTTTCTTCTTCCTTTTCAACCTTTATAATAGGATCCATAATATTACTTTGCCCTGATACAATAAATAGAGATTTGTTATTAAATTCTGTGTTTTCTAAGCAAATACTTTTGGAAATAACATCACAGAAAATTATTCATAGAAAAAAAAAAAAAAACCATGGTGTTATTTTCTTCAACGTATCAATGCACAGGATGTGATGTTGTCTCTTTAAACCAGCATCATTTGCATCCTTGCTCTCAACACAATCAACACCAGGGAACTAAAATAAAAACTTATTCAGACACAGAAGACACAGAATCCTAATATATTTTTAAGCTGCTGTGTGGCCTCCAGCCCCCACTTTCATTCTCCATTAATTCAGCAATAGAGCAATCATGCACAGACAGACACACAGTGTTGGAGGCGCACAGTCACACCTGCTTGATTCAGTATCTCTCTCCTCGTCCTCCTGCCAAATGGTCTCCCAGTCACTTACTTCTAACTCTGGGCCCAGCTGATGGCAGCCGGCCAAATGGAGCCGGCCGACCCATTAAAGCTCTATCCTGTGCCATAAAGCAGAGACTAAAACACACTCCAACCACGGGTCGACGGAGAAAATGTGTTTTACGTCCTGGTTCAGAACCCTCAGGGCGTGGATACATTAAGACGCTGATGTACGGCTCTGGCAAATCAAAGGCCTTCAGATTTTTGTCTTTTTTGTTGTTGTTGTTTTTTTTTTTTTTGAGTCAAGTGCCGACTGAATGGGGGATTTGAGGAAGAATCCTGCCACAGTGAAAGGTTAAGCATCAGGAAGATTATACTATACACTCTATATATAAATGATGGTGTCCCCTGTTGCACCCACAGACTATAAAAGTGGACGTGGACTCTGGAAAGTGAAGCCAATGCTGAAGAGCTTTCTACCTAATGACCATCAGGGGGCGACTCCACTGGTTGTTCACCTCATTGGTTTAAAACATGAACATCATGTTGTATTGGAGACTTGAAACTAGAGACTGAGACCATAAACTAATTAGGAAAACGTTTACTGAGCTAATAAATCAAGGGAGAAGTAGGGACATTTTCCCATAGACTTCAATACAATCTGACTTCTTTAACAGCCAGAGTCTACATGCAGGTGTTTAAACAGTCTATAGCGCCAATTCAAGCGCCGATGGCCTCGTGTGCTGAACGGTCAGGAACAACAGGTGGTTCAGCGTCCTCATGCTCTAACTGCCTCCGTCTCTGTCTGGTTCTCCAGGTTCATTCATGGTGGTGAATGCGTCGGGCCGGGCCTCGGGGCAGAAGGCCCACCTCTACATGCCCACCCTGAAGGAGAACGACACCCACTGCATCGACTTCCTTTACTCTCTGTCCAGCCGCGACGGAGCCAGCCCTGGTACCCTCAACGTCTATATCAAGGTGTGTGTCTGTGTGAGTGTGTGAGAGTGAGTGACTGACAGGGAGGGATGAACTGGCAGATTGAAGGGGCTGATAGACTGAACAGACTGGAGCAGGTAAACAAACAAACAAACAGATCTCTGTTCTCTGTCAAAGGGGGGTGAAATTAGCCCTGGGGCATTGAGTCTTTATGTGTGTGTGGGTAAGACAGACCCTCTGTTCCCTTTTAGTCGAGGTAAAGTCAGTTATGGTGACAATTAAAAGTTGCTGAAAAAGGCTCTTTTGTTATAGAGGAGCAGTGAGGTTAATGTGAAATGTTGTAGCAGGAACAATGGCCCTGACAGAAGCTTTTATTCTATATTTACATTTTATTGGCTTCATTAACATCATGTAATTAATACAGAAATAATCGTGAAAGTTTTGTGAAAGTTGCCTGTTGTTCTTTATTTATGTTGTTCTTTATCTGCCTGTAGGTGAACGGCGGCGCTCAGGGGAACCCGGTGTGGAACGCCTCTGACACCGTCACCGAGGGCTGGGTCAAGGCTGAACTCGCCATTTCCACGTTCTGGCCCAACTCCTATCAGGTAACACACACGTTCTTTATTCACTTTTTTACTCACATGAAATCCACTAGACTGCAGGACATATCATGAATACATGAGACATACTGAAAACAATATCAGATACATTAAAATGAAATTGAATAGACAATAGACAGTCTGTCATCTGTCTGCAGATTCTGATCTATAATTACACTCCCTAATGTAATGTCAGGCAGATCGGGTCAATATTTGATATTTCAGCTCTTCTGCCTGTGGCTGTTTGACTTTTTAATCATTTCACTCCCCAAATAACTAAATATTTAACTTATGAACATGAACATTAAGCATGAGTTCAGTCATGTGAAAAAAAAGCACCTGATTGTTTTGACAGTGAAATAAAATCGATTTTTTTGAATAATATATTTTTGTGACTAATGCTAATCTTTAACACTGTGGCTGAGCAGCATAATTAGCTAATTAGCCACAAACTGTACAATAACAAATGGCCCTAAAGTTGAGACCAGACAAAGTGAAATACCAGCATGATTCTTATGTGCAGTGATCTCCTCCGAGCAAAATCAGCATTGCAGTCAGGTGACCCTGTTAAGTGCAGCGCCCCCCGCAGTTTCAGAGGGGCAAATACTGCACCAGCAACATGAGCCATGCAGCACGAGACCCTTGTTTTACTGCTGGAGTGAATACGAAGAGTTTCACATCTGCAACAAGTCATCACTGCAGGAAGAACACGTGTTAATCATCAAATGATGACACTGCTATGACGTGTTAAAATGTCTGTGGTCCAAGTCCAGCGGCTGTGATGATACAAGCTTTAACATTTAGCACTGTGTATACCGAGCGACGGTAGACGCCGCAAAGCCGACAAATGCTATGAAATCATTCACATCCAGATGTGTTGTCTTGTGTTTGCAAAGACTGGATACAGTGTGGTCTGGAAGTAACACACAGAAGTTTGTCGACTGATAGAGCTGCGTTAAGTGTCATTACTTAACGTGTAGTAAGACCAGCAGGCCTCCAGTTCCTGTAAGACTGAAATGACAAAATGTTGCTATGCAGTGACTTTCAGTGTGTGTGTGTGTGTGTGTGTGTGTGTGTGTGTGTGTGTGTGTGTTCCCTGCTGTGTTGTTTTATTGAGGTTGCACAAAAAGGACTGTGTTTTGCCTCATGACTGAGCCTTGTTGAGTAAATGAAAGGACCCATGTGTCGCAAACACACAGATTCGAGACACAACAATAACCAAAGTGACATAAATGTGTGTGTGTGTGTTTCCCTCCTTAATGAGGAGTCACCTCCCGCGGAGAAATGACACGTTAAAGACAAAAACGTTGTCGTTTTAAAGTACAGACCACTGTGAAGGCAGCAACAAAGATTTCTTTTGACCAGACTACATTTACAGTGTGTTAGTGTGTTACACTGGGTTACACTGGGTTACACTGGGTTACACTGGGTTACACTGGGTTACACCACTTTAGGTGAATGTTGTGTCTTTGGGTACATTTGCTGTGTAACTGATATAAACATTATTTTCATTGCTGTATGTCACTGGTGATGTGGTTTGTAGCATGTACCCATTGGCTGTTTGTGAGGTGTTTAAGGGACGTCTCTAAATTGTAGCATCTACAGATAAATCGATGTTTAGGGAACATCTGCAATTTGTAGCGTTTATCCACTAGTCTGCAGGTGAAGCGTTTAAAGGACATCTGTTAAATTTAGCATCTACCAATAATCTGCTTGTGAGGTGTTTAGGGACCATCTGTAAATTGCAGCATCTATCCACTAGTGTTACCTGTGATGGTGTTGGTGATGGGGTTCTTTCGTGGAGCCTGAGGACCCCATAGGTCACGACTCATGCTGGATTTGAGTCCAAGGACAGTTCATGACTCCGAGACCACTGAGCCACCATGGTGACTCTAAAGTTACACATTTTGTGAAACACCTGAGATTGCATTATTATGAGCTTGCGTTAAATTATTCGAGCAGGGCTGAGGTGGAACATGGCTCCATTTATCAGTGTTCGGAAAAAAAAGGAAGAATTTTTAACATTTCAAAATGTACCTCAGTAAATGAAGTACATTTTATTCACTTCTGGGTCAAATCAGCATAAAAAATGTATGTAAGATACATTTCTTTCAAATATTAATTGTCAAAATGCTGTTGCAACTAAAAAAAAAAGCTTTATCAGTGTCTTTGACTTCTAGAAACTTGACATGCATGTCAGAGAGGGGGATTTATTTTTATAGGAAAGGAAGAGAGAGAAGTCTTCCCAGAAGTCTTTAGTATTCAGACCCAGTCTCAGCTCACACTGTTGAGGATCCTGACAAGTACAGCACAGAGGTGTGTGTTTTAGTGTGTGTGTTAGCCTGTGTGTGTGTGTGGGTCAGGAGTGCATGGCCCCTTGACAGCTCTGCTGACTGCCTGTCACCCCTGAGAGTGAGTGTAAAGAAAATGTAAAAATGAAGAAAATAGAGGAGCCAATGGTGAAAGAAACAAAAGAGCAATTACAGGAAGAGCTGATGGAAAGAGGCGAAATGGAAGCGAGGAAAGAGACAGAAAGAGAGAAAAGAGAGGAGGATGTGGTGTGATTGAAAAAGAAAAGGAGGATGGGGTAAGGAGGAGAGGAACGGCATATGTGGTTGGCATAAGGATGGAGACAGAAGCATGAAGGGATGAAGTGAAAAGAATAGTTGCTGACTTTTAGTGGAAAATTCCCCTGGGGTTTCCATATGAGCTTCACAGGGGCATCAAGATGTTGCAGTTTCTGGAGGAAAGAAGTTTTTTTTTTTCATAACTTTTACAGAAAACTGTGGCTCAACCTCTTCTACCCTTCCTTACTTCCTTCTTTCCGTCCTTCCTTCCCTCCTTCCTCAGGTAATATTCGAAGCGGTTTCGGTCCAAGGCCATCCAGGCTTCATCGCCATCGACGACATTCGAGTCCTGGCCCACCCCTGCCGTAAGTAACCGTGTGTGTCTCGTAACGGCCGACCCCGTGCGACCGTATCCCCACTGAGCGTCATCTGTTTTACAGCTATCTCACACTGAAGCTGTGTAAAGGACAGATTGTGAGGCGTGCAGACAGATTGTAGAGAAGCTGGGATGAAGGTCCAAACTCAGGGTCTTCATCAGTCAAATCTGACAGAAACACTTGGCTACAGTCTGTGGCCGACCACCCTGTTAAAGTCTCACTCTAACTGTCTCCATGTGGCGGGGTACAGAGAGCCTGCATGTGAGGTGTTTAGGGGTCATCTGTAAATTGTAGCATCTACCAATTGTATGCCTGTGAGGCATTTTAGGGACCAATGTAAATTGCAGTGTCGACCAAAGGTTTTGAGGGAACATACTTACTGTGTGGACTGCTGCCCACTGCCCTGTTACACTCACTGTGTCTTGTTAGCGGCTCTGTGTGTTACATTTTACGTTATACATTAGTGCAACTTGTTCTCATTATGAGGGGGCAGTTGTTGTGGATTGGGACAGAATTTATACATAATAAAATGATAATAAAAAACACCAGACAATCATTTAATGTAAACCAGCCAAAACATTTAGTTTTTGTTCCTCACTCCAGACATAAAACTCCCCCCTTCTTTATCTCTGTTTGTCTTTTAAGGCTGGAACAGGAGACGTGGCTCATCTGTGCCAGTCACTAATCAGATTAGTCAAAGTGGGAGAGTCAATGAAGAAGAGAGGGCAGGTTTTCACAAAGGAAGCAAAGATAACAGTTAAGAACATATAAAAAACAAACAGAGGTAATGTAAAGAGGTGAAAAACAGAAGACAAGTGAAAAGAGGTTTCAAATAAACAACCTTCATCTCTTTTCATTCGTACCAACGTGTACGTGAATGTCAGTGTGAATCATCATGGTTCAGTGATCGATGCAGAGTCAGGCTTATCTCTGTCTGTCTCTCTGTCTGTCTGTCTGTCTGTGTCTGTCTCTCTCTCTGTGTCTCTCTCTCTCTCT
>CM076649.1:27339138-27379752 GCA_038496675.1 Rachycentron canadum
GCGTCATCCGGTCGGACGGCGGGTCAGGGGTGTCCAACTACGCCGACCTCATCGTTAAAGGTACATTCCACTGTTTTCGAGCTGGAACAAGCAGTCAGTTTGAGATGAAGAGCGGTGTTTGACAAATCTGATCAGCTTGGCTGCGGCAAAGTAGGACAACTACTTCAATGTGGAGAAAGTGAGAAACGAGCCGGGGTTGTGGTTGTGGTTGTGTGTGCACGTGTGTGTGTTTGGCTGTTGCTCATTAGTGCTGTGAGAATGCTGAGGAAGGAATACTGAACAGACTTCAGAGCGGTGACTAGGACTCACAATGAGCCCCCTTTGACTCCATTTCTGTCTGTCTCCGTCAGTCTTTCACTTCATTTTCCCCCTGTTCTCCGTCTCGTGTTCCCTCCCTCCCCCTCAAGGTTCAAAATAGCTCCCAACAAGTTGCTTGTGTGTTGGATTTAATTTTGAAAAAAGAAAACCCAGCTGAATGTTTTTAGTTCTAATTTCTCATTGTTGCCTGATATTAACCCTTTTAGAACCACACTAGGGCTTTTCTGCTACGAATCATAAATAACTATATTATTTTGTATTAACTGCATTAACTCACCCCTACTCACCTCTTGTTTTCTATGTCCCTCGTTGTATTTATTTATCTGTATCTAATCCTCTAATGCGCTCAACTCAGCTCTGTGTTTACACTAAATACAGGGAGGAAAAAATATGAAGGAATCTGTGATTTACCATCCCACTCTCCATCCCATGGTTGACTGGAATAACAGGAAATACAGCCGTGTCCTGCTGGGGAGCATGTTGATGGACTGAGGAGGTTGGATAATGCTGTTGTAAGGCCTTTGATAGAATTATAGTGTCACAGGTATCAGTTGTTGTCAGACATAATTACATTCCTTTACCTCCACCTGTCCTCTTCTGTTACACTCTTTATCCACCTCTGTCTTCAGATCATTGACTTTACTCGTTGTGACAATATTCCTTTTTCTTCTTTATCATGAAAGTGACCAACATTGACAGGTTTAAATCATAATAATCACCTAAAAGTGCACCAAGACCTTATCTGGTCCTCAGTATTTTCTAGCCTGAGCCTGCTATCACTCACAGTGTATGACACAGGGTTAGCACTAATCTGCCATTGTATGCTAATGTTTTAGCATTGAGCCTGATATCACTCACACATTGTATGATAAAGGGTTAGGACGAATCTGCTATTGTATGCTAATCTTTTAACGCTGAGTCTGCAGTTGTTCCATATAACCAATACTTTAGCGTTACAACTGACCTGCCATCACTTAGCAGTTTGGATGAAGTAAAAGTGAGCCAAACCCTCACTTCAGGTTAGCATAGGGTAACATTGCATACATACATTAGCATACATTAACACTGCTCAAGTGTTAGAGCTGACCTGCTATCACTTAACATTAAGAATGTTAAAGTCAGTGATTTAAAAGGGCACTGCAGTCTCCATAGGTTAACAGTGTTTGCTAAAGGTTTAGCATAGATTAACAAAGTCAGTGCTCAAGTGTCAACTCACCTGCTATCATTTAGCATTGTGTATGCTAAAGTAAAAGTGACTTAAAAGTCAGCGTCTAACCCTCCACTGGTCGTGAGTGTGCATGGTGTATGATAAAGCATCAGAACTAATCTGCCATTGTCTGCTGATGTTTTAGAACTGAGCCTGCTATTCCTCAATATAGTTGATATACAAGTGCTAGAGCTAACCTGCTATCACTGAACATATTATATGCTAAAGTGTTAGCAGTGTGCCTTCTATCACACATAGTTTACCAATGCTTTCTGCCTGATAGCAAAATAAATCTGGTCCATACTTGGAGCCACATGCTTGTTTTCCTCTGGAAGTATATGGGCCAGACTTGGGCCAAACTTGACTTGGACTTGGTCGGGTCAGAAATATTGTTTTGTCATTAGCACTGAAAGATCTACGCTAAAGCCTTGGCACTGTCACTGTCATGCGCTGCATGTTAGCACTGAGCCAGCTTTTGCTCAATATAGTTAATACTATACTATAGTAACTATAGTTATAGTTAATACTATAACACTCAGTGTTAGAGCTGACCTGCCATCACTAAAGGGTTAATGCTACTGTCCCTCATCATAGTTTACTAATGGACCAGACTTGTGCTGAGGACCCAGGTATATGTTGGGTTAGAAACACAGCTATGCTAAAGGGCTGGCACTGTGTTAGCATTGAGCGTGCAAGCACTCAAAACAGCATATGCTAACATATTACCACTTATCCTCTTTTACTCAGCGTGTAAAAACATGAGTGCTATCTACTTCCTCTTAAAATTTACCATGCACAACGGTTAGCGTTGGACCGCCGACTGTGGAACTGGTCCAGATCCAGCGCAAGCTCTTTTGTACACAGCAGAGCGATTTTTGTCTTTTTGCGTCTTCTATCCTTTAACACATAAGATAACCAGCAGGAAAATACCTCTCACAAACTTTGTTCTCGTTTTAAGTGCCCTTCACCAGGACAGAAGCCCCATGTGCTCAGTCACTGTAAAGCTGAGTTTATGCTTGGTTGCTTGACATTCTCCAGGGCTGTCTTTTGACAACACTGTGTTGCTCCTCGAGCACAGGAGGTTTGTGGAGTTAAAGTTTACCACTTTGTGATGAACATTTATCAATATCTGCCGTGGATTAGCGTCGTTAGCTTTCAGTGAAGTTAAAATTGGACGTCTGACAAACACAGATCACTATGAGATGTTTTGTGTGTATTTTTATGTCTAGTAAACATAAAAACATCTTCATGTGGCGCAGTGGGGGCTTGAACTGTGTTTGTTTTTTAATGGGATTTAAATTGCATCACTGGAATACATTTAAATGCAGAGACCCACTGGCCTAAATTATGTTTTCCATGCATATTTGGTATGAATTATGCTGTTAACCTTATTTGGTGTGAAGGAAGTTTTAATCTGGAGGGTGTGTGTGTGTGTGTGTGTGTTTTGATTAGATGATAGTCCAGGGACTGAAACTGTCATTACCATCTGTTAGCAGAACCCACAGACTGTACTCCTGAGAACGTCCAAATGTGTGAATGTGTGTGTGCGTGCGCGTGAACGTGCATGTATTACTTTGCTGAATGAGTCTTTTGGCATGTATGTGTGTGTTTTCTATATCTGTGTGTGTGTGTGTGAGAGTGAAGCTCAGGTGCCGTCAGCCATGCATTGTGCCAGGGGAGCAGCACTATGCCAACACAGTGAACTGCAATGTGACACACATGCACATCTATGAGCAGCCCTCCCTTTGTGTGAGTGGTGTGTGTACGTGTTGTTGTCCTTGCTTTGTACGTTTTCTGTATTTGTGAGGTTTATTCATTCTACCCACCCAGGTGTGTTGGGATCATCTGTGCGCAGCTTAATTTGTCTCTGGGTGTGTGTATTGCGTTTTCATGTGCGAGGTGTCATGGTTATTCTGTGTCCAAATTAATTTGTGTGTGTTTCTGTGTGTTCTCCTGGGCTGCTAAGTGAAATCGGAGTTAATTAGTTGTTGTTGTTCAGTCAGGTGTGACCAGGGGAATCTGGAGAGAGAGTGCGTGTGCGTGTGTGTGTGTGTGTGTGTGTGTGTGTGTGCGTGTGCGTGCGTGCGTGTGTGTCTGTCCCATGCATGGTCATGCATGCATGTTTAATTTCTGACACGACACTGCTGCCCAGCTGAACAGATGATGTCTTCCTTGTTGACTAACTGGAAAAAAGAAATTACACATTCAGAATCGAACCTGTGACCTTTTGCTGTAGTTTTATTCTGAAGGCACAGGATGTAACGTCTCAATCCAAACAATAACAAAAGTTTGTTGAACCCTTTTACAGCTACATTAAAGGCTCAGACTGATCCAGATCTGAACTAACTTCCTTCATGAGTTTATCATTGAAGTCAGTGTCACACAGGACAAATCAGGGCTTGTTAGAAAGAGCTGATTCTCTAGTTGAAGGAGAAACAAACAGCTCCTCCATCAGGAGAACGAGGCTCTGGAGACCTGGTGATCTTTGGAAGCGTAGACACTTCAATGAGCTTAATAGTGTTGATCCTTTTTAAAGAGCATAAAAATGTCTTCCCAAATATTTCCAGAGTTCAGAGGCTGCAGGAAGAACACAGACAGAAATCCAGGAGTGTTATACAACGCTCGGCTTCATACCTCTGCTCTTATCGTTCCATCATTTGGTGCCACCTCCATCTTGGCCTTGCAGCTGTCACACTTCATGCCTCCTTCAGCAGAAGAGAGAGATTATGATTCCATACAACGAAACTGCAACAGCAGATACGTTCTGCAGGAAATGTAGCTGTATCTCCTAACGTCTTCTATTAACATGATGAGGATGCTGTTAATTTATTTATTTGGCAATTTGCAAATATATTGATACTGAACATGTCAGGAAATATTCACACACGCGGATGAGATGGTTTTTGGTTCTTCAAACAACAAATATATCTTCTCATGGATATCAACACTTCAAAAGAAAAGACTGGAGAAGTTATTATATTGGCCTAAAAAATAATTTGCCGTTGAGCTGAATTTCTGAGACGTAGTTGTTTTTAATTTAAAATTCTTTTGAGAACACGGACTCTGAAACACTCTCTGCTTTTAAAGGAGCATTAATGGCAGCGACAGGACAAAGTGTGAGAGACGGAGAGGAGGGAAATTATAAAAAGAGAGAGAGGAAAGTAAAAACTGCTCTGAAGTAAGCCGACAAGAGGAGCTTTTAGTTTGACCAAGTCAGATACTGATCAACTGGCATTTGTAATAAGATTGTGTACACACACACACACACACACACACACACACACACACACACACACACAGTGTCCACTTTGATGGGATAATAAAGGATGTCCTTGAGGACACGTCAGTGAAAATGACTGTTGAACACATACTCAAAAATGTCAGCACACACACACACACACACACACACACACACACACACACACACACACTCACACAGATGTTTTTCTCTGCTCCTGTGCGTTTCTCATTTGTATGGCTCTTGTCGAACAGATGCAGTCAAAGCCCCAGGGCAACAAGGTCTCAACCAGACCCCTGGCTGTGTGTGTGTGTGTGTGTGTGTGAGAGCCTGTGTGTGTGTGTGTGTGAGCCTGTGTGTGTGTGTGTGTGAGCCTGGATGCCTGCACGCTGACATGTCTTTGTCTCAAGGAGTTTAAATATAGGCTGTATTTAGGCGAAGTATCTGAATTTGTGTGTGTGTTGTGTATGGGCATTTTGTCATCTCTGTGTGTGTGTGTGTGTGTGTGTGTGTGTGTGTGTGTGTGTGTGTGTGTGTGTGTGTTCTGTCTGTCAGAGATAAGACTCAGTGGGGTGTAGCAGAGATCCAGGAGAGCCACTGTCAGCCAGTGGCCTGTGGACACCATGCAGAGCGTGTGTGTGTTTGTCTGTGTGTGTGTGTGTGTGTGTGTGTGTGTGTGTGTGTGTGTGTTTGACTTCCCCAGGAATCCTGCTACATCTTTCTAAGTCTCCCTGGAAAGTCATAAAGCTGATTGTAGTCCAGAAATAAGACCCAGCAGTGCCACTGCAGTGTGTAAGGTACTGTGAGTGTGTGTGTCTGTGTGTGTCTGTATCTGTGTGTCCATAGAGCTTTCTGTTCCCCAAAAGCTCATTCCTGGTATCTTCTGTGTCTGTTCCCAGAGAAGCAAATCAATAGGAGAGTGGACAGTTCAGTCCCATGTGTCAGATCTGCTGAAGCCCACTGACGCTCTCAACTCCCACTGGGTGTGAACGCAACACAACCTGCAATTTAAAAAAAAAAAAAAA
The DNA here is from genome assembly GCA_038496675.1 of Rachycentron canadum. Classification (NCBI taxonomy): domain Eukaryota; kingdom Metazoa; phylum Chordata; class Actinopteri; order Carangiformes; family Rachycentridae; genus Rachycentron; species Rachycentron canadum. Next base: position 27,344,927 of record CM076649.1, read on the forward strand.
AAAAAACCCTGCTAGAAAAGTGTGTTTGACTCCCAAGTGAGGACATCAAACATTTGAAAAGTAACAACTATGACAAAAAGCCAGTGAAAGGTTTGTTGTGTCTAAATGTTTGAAGAAATTATGTCGTCGTCTTAAACACTCTGAGTAATTTATCCAATAAATGTCGACTTTCAAATAATAGTGGTGCAGTTTGAGGTGGATTGGGCCCTTGAGCACTTAGGGGGTCTTTAATTAAAGGCGTCTGCAGGAAGCTTCACACACTGTACAAGCAACTGAAAACCATTACTGTGACAACAGTGTGACTGTATAATTACACTGACAGAACTGGTGCTATGGAAATTTACATTGTTCTGATTCAGATTTGTCGACAGGAAACACGAAGGAAGTGCAAATTAAAATGGAAACACATCAGGAAACAGGAAGTTTCCTTTTAATAAAACATGATAATAGACAGACAAACAAAGCATTGGCACCAATAAAAAACGTTTCATGTAATCGGATATGACATTCCTTCAAAATAATTTTTTTTCTTATGGATCTAACGAGCCTTCAGAATAAAAGTATGTCTTGTGTCAGTTTGCAAAATGTGGATTAAAGCGAAGAAGTGAAGTGACAAAAAATTAGGACATGTACAGAAGATGAGAAAAAACAAACACATCAATAAAACAAGCGTTCATCGATTCCTGATTCTACATTAAAGTTTAGTTGAATTGAAAATTTTCCCATGGTGATGAAAGAAAACTTGAAAGAACCAAGCAGAGAAGAAGTTTGTTTATCTGTGTGTGTGTGTGTGTGTATGTGTATGTGTGTGGAGATTGGATGCATACACCCATGCACTGCACACTCCACCTGCGTCTTTAACCAGGTCCTCGGGGCTTGCCTAAGGGGATACATATGTGTGTGTGTGTGTTGCATATGCTGAGCGGTTTGTCGTTGTGTTATTGGTATTCCATGTCCATTGCTTTTTCAGGTGCATCGGCCTGTGTGTGCTCATGCGTCTGTGTGCATGTCAGAGCCTGTGGACACTTCATACAGAATATCTGAGGCGAGATATAAGTAATGCATGAGCAGGTATGGTGAGTAGAGTAGAGTAGGGTGAGGGGGTCGGGGGGGCTGAGGTGAAGAAGGGGAAGAAAAAGGGGAGGACTGAGGGGGGCTGAGAGGAGGCAGTGAGGAGGGAAAAGGTCGAAACCAAAGGCAGGTGAGCGGAAAGTATTATAACAGGAGAGAAGAAAGAGGAAGAAAAGAAATAACATCGAGGATATTGAGAAAGATCATCTTTTGTAAACGACAGATAAAACTTGATTTCAGACCATGGACTGTCAATAAAGATGGACGTAGCCTCCGTGACGTCACCGACTAGTTTCTCAAGAGTAGTTTTGAAGCTGAGAGTGAGCTGCTCTGTAGTTGCCATCTTGGCAGTGCCTGACTCCACCCCTATCTCCCAGCTAATCCAAAAGTGGTCAAAGAGGTGGGCCTTGGGTGGAGCTGAAATGTGGTTCAGTGATGTCAGTTAGACAGGACTTTAAGGATCCACCCCCTGTCCAGTTCATGTTAGCATCATTAGCACAGCTGGGCATCTGGGCATCTTGCTGGAACGCTAACTCGAGGCTAATTCATTTTCTGTCTGGTTTCCTAAACCTAAAAAGCTCTGGAGTTCTGATCCACAAATGTGGACTCTGGATGTGAACCTGGGTCTGATGTCAAAGTCTCTGAGCTGTCTATTCACCCCAACCACCTCCTGGTTCACTCTGCTGCTGTGAATAAATCCACCCAGAGATCACGTTTCCTAGAAAACGTATCTGATGGTTTCGAGGAAAGCGAAGGCGAAGCCAAAGCTGCGGGCTTAATCCCATCAGCTGTTTCTGTCACTACCCACGTCTCGAACTCCAACCTGCTGCTCGCAGTACGTTCGACTGGATGAGTGTGAGGAGGGATGATGAGACCACCCCGAGTGTCTCTGCTGCTTCACTCCGACAGATTGGTGACTAATTCTCATCTCATTAAAAACTGCTGGAGAATATTTCAGTGACGTTAAGAAGATCAGTCTCTCTTTTAGACTCCTTCTCACAGTCTTTCCTCCAACTTCTGCCACTTCAGTGTTTATGTTCCAGAGTTCAGACTCCTCAGCAGCAGCAGGAGGAAGTCTCCTGTCTCTTAAACACTTTGACAGGTGTAGTTTTGTATTTTTGACAATGAGAAATGTATTTGTTTCAGTAATCTGAGCAAATACTGACATCATTCAAGTTTCACAGATGAGCTACAGATTCAGAATCAGCACAACCAGAGCTACATAGGTCTAATATACAGGCCATTGTACAGTATATGTGTTTGAAGCCTATAAAACAAATGGACCTTGAATTTTTACTTATTTTATAGATAAAAACTGAAAACCTACAAAAAAACCCCACAAATNGTGTGTGTGTGTGTGTGTGTGTGTGTGTGTGTGTGTGTGTGTGTGTGTAAAGAGGAAGCAGGTGCCTGCCACAGTGAATTTGCTGTGAGGAGACTTGGGAATCAGATCTTATTTCCCATGATTCCTGTTTCCCCCTTGAATGAAAAATACAAGTTTCGCTCCTCAAACCCCCATTTTATTTTCTTTCTTTATTTTCCACTTTCTTTCTTTCTTTCTTTCTTTCTTTCTTTCTTTTTTTCTTTCTTTCTTCCTTCCTTCCTTTGTCTTTTCTCTCTCCATGCTGAGTCTTTTGATTAAAGCATCCTTTGTGACCAGGCGATGGAAAAGAAGAAAGTTCCCTGTGTGTGTTCGCTGAATTTATTACACCACGTAACAGGCCTGAGGGAGTATGGAGTGTGTTATTCAGAGGTGTATGCACATACACACACACACAGACACACAGACACACACTCAACATACTGACAACAGGGCCTGGAGAAAGGTGTTTATGTAACCATCAGCAGCTCTGAACACAGATCTCACACAAAGAAAGAGACAGAAGAAGAGTGGAAGTCTGACTGTGTCCATGTGAGGGAGAGCGGGCAGGTCAAAGGTCACATCACACAAAGGTGGGGGCTTCTGACTCCTGATGAACAAATAAAACAAATGCAGGACAGGGTGAGGCCGGGTGAGTCGATGGGTGAGTCAGACTTCTCCTCGGGTCAGAGTGAGTTCACAGAGGTTAAGTATGAGGTCACAGGTCTGTTCAGTGGAAGATGCAAACAAACACTTTACCTGTCAAACAGCTGTTAGATACAGGTTTGACATTTAAGAACAAACATCTTCTAAAACCTAGAACATGAGGGTTTTGTAATCATATCCTACATGTGTATGTCTCATCCAGTCTTAATGGGTTAACACACATTTGTGATGTTTAACCATCTGTGACGTCACCTGTTAGTTTGTGAGCTGCTGGTTTGAAGCCTCCAGTTTGTCATTTGTCCGTCGGCCATCTTGGTTCTTTGAAACCAGTAGAAACCATCTTTGGAGGAGAAGGTGGAGCTGAGGAGGAGTGAGGGGTGGAGCTGACCTGCTCTGTCCTCTATCCTGATTGGGTGCTACAGTCTGTCACTCACACAGTAACCACGCCCCCTAATTCATCCCCTGCTTTCTGGTCTATTTTCCTCTAAATGGACCATCATTTAAAAAATGAACATCATGTTGTATTGAAGACTTGAAACTAGAGACTGAGACCATAAACTCATTAGGAAAACGTTTACTGAGCTAATAAATCAAGGAGAAGTAGGGACATTTTCCTATAGACTTCAATACAATCTGACCTCAGATTCAGACCCAGTCTACGTTCAGTTTTAGTCCATATGATGAATCCTCTGCTCAGTGATTGAGTATCTTTGCTTTTCCTAAAGTCAGAAGTCAGAAATGACACAGTTCTTAAAAAAACACAACTATAATTTCCATATTTAAGATGCCTTTTCAAAACCACAGTAACAATAAAAAAATGACAGGACTTTACACACTGGATGTTTTGTATTCTGGAGATATGATTTATTTTCTAATTATTTCTGCAGAGAGCTGTTTGAAATAAAAAGGTGTCCAGTATAAATCAGTTCCAGTGGTGGTGGTTGTCGTTAACACTTCGCTCGACGAGCGGCTCTGATGGTATCAGACCCGCGAGTGTGTGTGTGTGCTTATCTACAGGGAGATGAACTGCTGCTCAAAGAGCTGGGAAATAGACCTGGACTGTTTTCCTGATAAGACCACAACACGTGGGGAGGAAGGAGATAAGAAAATAACAACTAATATAGAAACAGAGGCTGTGTCCAACTTCAATAATAGGACAATTAATAAGAATCAAAAGTACAGAAACAAAATAAACCATCAGGAAATGAATATATCCTCAAAGTAGAAAGATGTTCTGACACCGGTTCATCGTCTTTAGCCCGGAGACGTGTAAACGCCTCCAAAGCTCATGGTCTTTGCTCTGTGATGGTCTGAGCTGAGTCAGCTCTTTCTCACAAGCCCTGATTTGTCCATGTGGGACATTTACTTCAGTCATTCTGTGGTTTAGAGAATCATCAGTGTTTTTTAAGCATTTTAAATTAGCAAAAAGGGGAAATAACAAAAATGTAGCTCAAAGTTGAGGGGAACAAATTTTGTGCAGCTTAAAACAGCTGTTGATGTTTGTGATACAGTTGTTTACTACAGGTGAAACAGGCTGAGAGTGTATTCCACACATTGATCTGCAGTGTAGACTGAACTGAAATGATCCTTTAAGGGAGAGAAGCAGTAAAACTGAGTTAATGTTAATGGTTTATGTTGAGTCCAGACTTCTTCTGCTTTCTGGAGTCTCAAAACCACAGCTCGGGTCAGAGACCTGGACTAAACAGGACTTAGAGATTCTTATTCAAATCTTTAATCCTCCAGAGTCGATTATTACAACGCTCTCTTCACTGCTGCAGAAAAGAGAGCAGGTTAGTCCAGGTCTCAGGTCTCTGACTGGTCTAGGTCTCTGCTCCAGGTCTCAGGTCTCTGACTGGTCCAGGTCTCAGGTCTCTGACTGACTTCAGTTATCTTCACCATTTTAATTATTGTTGACACAGAGAGCGAGAGAGAAACAGAGAGAGAACAGTGGCTCAGGTTCTTCCAGTCTAAATATTTCTCACTTCATTTCACTGCTTCTCCTGACAGTCAGTGTAACACACACACACACACACACACACACACACACACACACACACACACACACACACACANACACACACACACACACACACACACACACACACACACACACACACACACACACACACACACACACACACACACAGGTTAAAAAAAGGTAAAGAAGGAAAAAGAAATCAGAAGAAAGTGGGAGCGAGTGAGCAATAGTTGTTGTTGGTGATATTACTTTCTCTCTCTCTCTCTCTCTCTGTCTGTCTCTCTCTCTCTCACTTTGTAACGTGCCTAATAGTGTGTGTGTTTGTGAGTGTGTATTTCTATTTATATGTGTGCGACAAATCCGAAAGTGCGATCAAGTCTCCCTGAGCTCTGTCGTGTTCTGTGAAAGAGGAAGATTCAAAGATAGAGGAGGTGAAAAGTGACTGTGTGTGACAGTGATGGAGGGACAGATAAAAGAGGCCTCAACCCATCAGAGAGCGGGAAATGATATTTCCAGGGTGGCGGAAAAGATGGAAAAAAATCACAGAAAATGACGATCGCTACCAAAATCTGCTTCTGTCCCGTTTTAACAGACAGACAGACAGACAGACAGACAGACAGACAGACAGACAGACGTCTCTGCATCAATCCTGTATTTTTCTGATCTCAGAGTGAGGAGAAGTTGCTCTGAGTTTATTGTAGTGACAGAATAAAGACAGAGAGACATGGACAATAAGAGATTTAGAGCATTAGAGGCTTTGGAGCTGATTTTAATAGAAAGATAGAAACTCTCTTGTTTTTCTGAAATTATTCCTGGACCTGGTTGCAGGTCTTGAATTAGTGCTCCAGGATCCAGATTCATAAATGATGCATACACAATAAACCATGCGCACGCCACTTCCTGTGCATGGATCAGTCTTTATGTTAACGTGTTGTTTCAGAGTGAGATAAGTTACAGTGAAGTGAAAATGTAAAATAAAGAGGAGACACTGAATTCAACATAAAACAGACGACTTCCCATCAGACCAACAAGGAAGTTGTGCTTCTTTTTTGTTGTCTTATAAGTTGTGTTGCAGGAAGTGATTTTGTCTGTAAACTGATGGATTATGGGAGTTGGGAATTTCTCAATGAGTGAGATTTGTGCTGCATGTTTCTGGCTTTGTAGTTTTAGTTATGACTCTACAGGATTTTATGCATCTGGCCCCTGGTGTTTTGGGGCCCCGGTGTCCTCAGGGTTCAGATCCATCCTACACATCATTCCCCATCATTAAAAAAAAATAAAGCAAAGAACACACACACACACACACACACACACACACAGGAACTGACACATTATCAGGCTAAAACTAGCATATATACAAGACACACACACTGGCTGTGCTCACACATCATGCTGGGACTGTAATACACTGCAGTAAAAAGGTAGATCCACTTCCTCTGGACCCTCAGGGCGCAGTAACACCGGCTGCTTTCGAGTGTGCAATGTCTCTTCTGACAACAAGGCCTCGTGATACGCAAAATAAAACTGTTATGGGGCCAAGACGGCTGCACACACACATGCAGATATACACATACTGCGCACACACACACACACACACACACACACACACAGTCTTTATTGCTGCACAGTTCCAGCGCTCTGCTCCTGCTGTATCCCATTTTAAAACATCACGAGCGCTGCTTGTTTTCACTACAGTTTGAACGAAGCCGCTGCAGAGAGTAAACGGCTGCTGCAGCAGGACACCGTCTGACACACCTGCCTCTAACACTGTGCACATGCATCCACCCACTTTATTAATTCATTTATACCCTAACCACGAATGAGAGGCAAAAAAGTAAACCCAGTGTAAAGCCTCTTTTTGTCATTTAATGCCTTTGTATGCCAAGATTACTATTGTCATCCAAACACGTCTGGTTTCCAGAAGGAAATATTTATTCCATTTATTGCATTTTATGAATTCCCAAGCGAGGTGAGCTCTCGGTTTATGTTTGAGCTTTACCTGCAGGAGAAATGTGCATTTTATAAAATATTACATTTCTCTGAGGCGATTGTCTGCAGGAAATATTCAAACTTGTCTTAACTCACAGCATTAAAACCATGTCTATCACCTTCTACTGTCTTATTGCTGTGTGAGTCTTACTACCCTGCTTTATTTAAAAAAAAATGAACATGTTGTATTGAAGACTGAGCTAATAAATCAAGGGAGGAGTAGGGACATTTTCACATAGACTTCAATACAATCTGACTTCTTTACCAACCAGTGGAGTCGCCCCCTGATGGTCTGTGATGCTCTGAGTTTATTGTAGTGACAGAATAAAGACAGAGAGACATGGACAATAAGATATTTAGAGCTTTAGAGGCTTTGGAGCTGATTTTTCATCATTACTGCTCCAAAGAATGAGCAGAACTCAGATCAGATAAAGAGAGAAACTTCAAATCAGCTCTAGAACAACACAAACACATGTGTGGAACTTCCTGTGTTGAAGTTTTCTTTGGTTATTCTGGTTTACAGTGTTTTTAACTTTTTAAAAATGACTTCTTCATAAGGAAAAACACAAAGGGGTGAAAAGCAGAAGCCTGAATGTGGCTCGAGGAGGTATTCGCTGATACGTCATAGACTGAGAAGTGATGTAACTGTGTCCTGAACATGAAAACAAATCACGTCCTCTTCCGTGCTGTGAACTCTGCATCTGGCATCACTGCTGTTTGAAACTTTAGTTCTTCCGTTTTTTCCCAGCACCCTTTGCTCTTATGTTTTGATTTCACTTTATCCTCCTCTTCATCCCATCTTTTTTCTCTTCCTCTTCCCCCTTTGGACAAATCTTTCTTCCATCTTCCATCATCTCCCTCTCCTCCCCACAGACATCCCTCTTTCTTCTTCCTTCCCTCGTTCATCCCTTCTCTCACACTTCATTAGCGTCACTGTATGAAGTCCGACTGTAGTTGATTAGCAACCAGTGTTGCTGTATCTATGTAAGGAGGCGTGTGTGTGTGTACAAACAAGTGTTTTTACAAATTAAAAAATATGTACTTCTTGTAGTTGTGTGTGTGTGTGTGTGTCTGGACTACACACCATTTCAATGCCTGTGCAGATATGTGTGGCCATTTTGTGGCGAATGTGTGCATCTGTGTTTCAGCTCCTCCCCCCTCTTGTCATCCCGGGCGCCAGGTTGTGTGTCGCTGGGTGGTCTCTGTAACCCTCCTCTGTGAAGGAGGGAAGGAGCGATGGCGGGAGGAAACAGACGGAGGGAGTAATTGAACGATCTTGCTCTCTCCTCCTGTGGAGCAACACGAGGAGAAGTTGTTGAATATAAATGATGTAATGAGGAGTCGGGTCTGTTGAACCAATATAAAACACAGCTAACAGGCCCCAGTTAAAGGAACGTGTCAGTGAGTTTCATCTTTTCTTCCTGCAGCTCCAGAATTCATCGGTAACTGCTAAAGAAAGTAGCAGATATGAATAACATTTAAACACCAGCAACGGGAAATGACACAACACACTGACTGAGTCACAGCAATAAAAGTTTCTCACTGGAGGGCTTTTGGTTTGAAACAATCACAGGAAGTGTTGAGTTGCTATTAAAAAGTGATACAGTGACTTTAAAAGACTGAAGGGCTTTGTACTAAAATCAGACCAGTTCTACGTATCAAAGGAGACAGTTGGAGATAAAGACCCGGTTAAATTCTGTGACCTGCTGGAGTCCAGGTCCATAAAGACCAGACTGATGTGGATCCAGACTGAGGCTGTGAGCTGAGAGAGATATTCTGTCTCCTCTAACTTCCTGTCTGAGGAGTCATTTTTATGTAAACAGCTGAAGTCATGGCTCAGTGTTTGTGATGTTGTCAATGACGTTGTGGTGGTCCACAGGTTTAGAGTGTGTGTGTGTGTGTGTGTGTGTGTGTGTGTGTGTGTTAAATCCGCCCTTCTTCAAAACAAATGAAGCAAATTGCAACAGGATGAGAACATTTTGCTTCGGGTGAATCAGCCTGAAAAAAAGCGAAGTGCTCTTTCATTAAGGCAGAGATGAAACCATTTAGAAAATGTGTGACACACAAAATGAAAGGAAACAGTCGAACTGAAGCCTCTGTTGACAAAATTGTTCTGAGTGTGTGATGATGAGGATAATTTATTTTTCTCTGGATTTCTTTTAATTTTCTTTGTCTTTTTGGAGGAAAACCGTCGCAGTTCATGAATATTAAGACATGGAACCATAAATGCACCCCTTTGTCTGGAGCACATATCCATTCAAATGCATGCACCTTTTCTCATTCTTATTGTTTCCCCCCCTCTCCTCCACACAGACACACACACATGCTCACAGGCTCCATATAGTTGAGATGGATGAGTGTGTGGTGACTGACAGTTGATTCATCGGTCTCGCAGCCACCATACATATTCTAATGATTCCTTCAGGAAAGTAAGAAAAAAAAAAAAACTTGCACAGTGAAATCAGGACTTTTGCTTTTAGACAGCAGGAGGAGAGGGGCCATTATTCTTAGGCAGCATAACATAGCTGTCAACCGACAAAGCACCTGCCACAGAGTGAAAAAAGATTAATACTAAGAGACCCCAGACTTCAGTCTTAAAACGACTCTTTTAGTTGCTTACAGCACAAAGTGAGGAGTTCATTTTCAAAAGGCTGTGTGTAATGGCCGCTCCTCTGACATGCATGGATTTGGTTTTGAATCTATGATCATAATAACTCATTTGCTGCTTCCTATCAGTGATCAATAAAAATACTGATGCATCTGGGCGATTGAAAGTGGAGATGCTACTGAGGTGAATTTGATTTGGATGAACAGCACCTGTAAAAAATGAGCCCGCAGGTCGTCTGTCAGCAGGTTATTATGACCTCATCGTTAGGTTTTGTTGCTAGGCAACATCTAGTGGTTGTAGTGATGATGACGAAGGAGCGAAGGGAAAAGTGATGTTGTTTTTAGAGCGACAGACTGTTTATAAAAATGGACGTAGACTCTGGGTCTGTGGAGTGAAGCCAGTGCTGAAGAGCCTTAACCCTTCATTCTCTCTACTGACCATCAGGGGGCGACTCCACTGGTTGTTAAAGAAGTCAGATTTTGTTGAAGTCTATGGGAAAATGGTGCTACTCTCATATGGTTTATTAGTTTTTTAGAAAATGGATGAATGGTCCATTTAGGAAAACATATTATATAGATTAAGGGCGTGGCTACTGTATAACTGACAGACTGTACCACCCAATCAGGATAGAGTACAGAACAGATCAGCTCCACCCCTCACTCCTCCTCAGCTCCACCTTCTCCTACAAATATGGTTTCTACTGGTTTCAAAAAACCAAGATGGCCGACGGAGAAATGACAAACTGGAGGCTTCAAACCAGCAGCTCACAGACGACGGTGACGTCACGGCGGGTTGAGTCATGATAGAGAGCGAGTCCACGTCAGGAGGAGGTACAGGAGGTGCGACAATGGGATGCAGAAAAATGACATACAACATTTTAAATGGATAAAATAACCAGAGAATTGTTAGATAGAATAATAGTATAAGAAGAAGTCAGGAGTCAGACTGTGAGCCACCTATAAAAGAGGCTCCTGCCACAGATGTGGGAGCTGTTGGTGATAATTACCATACTTCACGTCGATGAGCTGGACTCTCCCAGGCGCCGCCTCGTGCCCAACAGGAGAACGAAACAATGTCCCCGTCAATGTCATTGCTTCCACCTGTTCCTGTTGCTCCTGAACCGAGCGCGTTTCAGATTCAGGCTGCTGCGTCCCCGCATCGATTTGTTCGTCTGAGCTGCGCGCATGGGCTGATGGGGTTTTATATTCCACCGCCTGGCAATGCAAATGTATACACTGTCAAACTTAGCTTTGTACAGATACTCTCCTTTTTTTTACCACTGTGTGTATATCACTTCTAAGAGGTCTCACTCCTCATATGGATCTCAGATATCTCATTTTGAAAAGAAGCCGCTCTCTCAGAACAGAGTAATAAAACATCTGATGCTTTTAGGCTTGACAGATGCCATTATTTTTAAGTAGCATAATGTGAAAGTCTAGTGGCAGAGTAGCTGTCAGCAACATGTCAACAATGTGATGGATTAGTGCTGCAGGTGGAGAATTCGCTCTCTTGAAATGTCTCTTTTTTTAGCCTCTAGCGGCTGTTTTCAATGCAAGAGTCAAACAGCTTTTACTTCGCATTTACATCACAGCGGCTCTGACGGATTTCGACCTCACACATTCCTTCACAAAGTACAGTCCTCGGAGGGTCTGTGGGAGATCAGGGGTGTGGGAACACAATGTAAACCTGGATATTGATATGCTCATAACAGAATCATAACTTTCTCTCATGGCGGCGATGGTTATTTGTGTTGGGAAATGAACTGAGGTGTGAGAATATCTTGGCAGGCAGGTGGCACATAAAACACCACCAAATGAAATGATGCATTTCAGATTGTGTTTGGTACTTTTGAAAATTAAAGAGTGCCGCAAGAGTGTGTGTGTGTGTGTGTGTGTGTGTGTTAAACACTGAGGCACCACTGATTGGACTTTAAAATAGTTTTCAGGGGGAAGATGGGCTCAGTAATGTTTTTAAATTCAGCTGTGATGAGCTCAGGTGGTGGTGCAGTCACCGACAGTTTTTTTTTCTGATTTAACAGCTTTTATTGTAAAAAAAAAAAAAATGTCACACTAACCTCCCCCTGCTTTCCATTTCACAGCTCCGCCCACCCCAATCGCTCCGCCTGAGCTCCTCGCCGTGGGCGCCACCTACCTCTGGATCAAACCTAACGCCAACAGCATCATTGGCGATGGACCCATCATCCTGAAGGAAGTGGAGTACCGCACCACCTCAGGGAACTGGGCGGAAACCCACGTGGTCGACGCCCCCACCTACAAGCTCTGGCACCTGGACCCAGACGTGGAGTATGAAATCAAGGTCCTACTGTCCAGACCCGGAGAGGGAGGAACGGGGCCCCCGGGGCCGCCGCTGATCACCAGGACCAAGTGTGCAGGTGAGTGAGCTGAATCTTTCTAATGATCAGATGGTAATGGTGATAATGGTCAGATTCAGACAGGAAGCAGTTGCTGTGTCCTCCATGTTCTGCAGACACACGATGAACGTGTGTGTGGTTTAGCTCAGGCTGCAGGAAGCCTGCGCCTCAGTACGACTCCCCTCTTTGGACTCTTGAGTTTTCTTTCTCATCTCGTCCACAAACGGCCTTTCACCTCATTCTCCTCCACTTTAAGTCCTCGACGTCTTTCCTTCATTGCAGTTTGTTGTGTGCATCAGTACGAGGAAGTTGAGTGGTGGGACGAGTCGACAAAAAACACAGGCCTTTCACGCTTTTTGTTTCCAATGTGAAGCTGATGGTCAGTGTTTTTTATTGCATATTTATTATTGTTACCATGACGACCTGAAGGGCGTTTCAGAAGATGCTCCTTTCTTCCTCTTCTTTCTCTTTTCTTCCTTGTTCTTTTCCTCCTTGTCTCCTCCCTTCTCCTTCCTTTCTTAATGCTCATTCACTTTTCTCTTTCATTCACTTTGTCTTCTTTAATCCTCTTGTTCCCCTCCGTAGTCCCCCTTTCCCTGCCTTCATCTTTTCTTTTTTTCTTTTTATGTCTCTCCCTCTGTCTGTCACACTCACTCGTTTCTCCAGAGGTTTCTGTGATTCAAAGAAAAGAGACAAAGGCCTTTGTCAGTTCTTTTTCTTTCCTGAGGAGAAGAGATGGAGGGAGAGAGAGCTGGATGAAAGAGTGAAGGAGCTGTTAGCCTGTAAGAAAGTATAGCTATAGCTGTGTGTGTGTGTGTGTGTGTGTGTGTGTGTGTGTGTGTGTGTGTGTGTGCACGTCTTGGGGCTGTGGTTGTTTTTGTAACAAGTAAGTTATGTCAGAACTTCGGAGGATTAAGTTGGCAGGTGCTTTAATTTAATTGGAGTGGGGATTTGATGTGTCTGTGGTTGTGTGTGTGTGTGTGTTTGTGTGTCTGATTTTGTTTATCTTGTTTGCGTGTTGTGTAGATGGCTGTGTGTTTGTGTGTATCTTCTGTCCGCCCCCTGATTTTTTTTTAATCGCTGGTAATCAGCAGGTGAAAATGATGTTTTAATAGAACAGACTCATTTTCACTTTTACTTTTAAAAAACGTTTTGAAATGGTCATGAATATGCAGTTTGATTTATTAAAAGTAGTTTCCTCTGGAGGTTGCTGAGGAGTCCTGGGATATTTCTGCTACTTTTCACTTTAACTTAATATAACATTTTAAACATTTTTACTATGCCAATGTTTGGTATCTTTTTTTTAGCACAACTTGATTATATGGTTTTTACACTATATCAACATATTTGATCCAAAAAAAAGACAAAGCACATAAAATCAGTTTTTTACTATAAAAAACATGTTCAGTGAAGCAACTGAAAGTTTGTGTTTTTATTGTGGATACCAGTTACAAAGGCTAATAGTTTATATCAAGGTAAAATAGAGATAAGCAGTGTGTGTGTGACAATAACAGAGCTACATGACATTTCATCCTCAGGGTGTGAGGAGGTCCGAAACTGTGTAAAGTAACATAAAAAGGCTGAAATGATACAAAAATCAAACTATATTTTCTTAATCTTGCCCAAATCCTCTCTGCCTGTCTCTCTGGACCAGAGACACAGAGACTCTCCACCTGTGATATAACTGATGCCACAGCCACTGTCGCTGTCCTCACACCTAGGACACGCCCCTGGCTCCCAGTAGCTCCGCCCCCACTGGACGCTGATTGGTCTGAAGCACTGTGGTTCGGTTTTTATGGAAAAGTGTAGAAGATAGTTTGTCCCTAAACTGAACCACAGCTCTGATAAATACACACAAAAATCATGACCAGCTCTTTTCTGACAGCACACACACACACACAGACACACACACAGACACACACACACAGCACACACAGACACACACACACACACACACACAGTGTCAGACTCCCTGCCGTGCCCAGCTGAAGCCCTCCCGCTTTGCTTTCACAAACACTTTTCTAGCTGACGACACACACTCTTCTGTACACACACACACACACACACACACACACAATCAGAAAAATACACACACACAGAAACTATCAAAACTTTTTGCGCAAAATTTGCTCAGATGAAACTTCAGACAGAAGAGTCTGTGTGTGTCTATTTGTGTGTGTGTCTGTTTGTGTGTGTGTGTCTGTGTGTGTCTGTGTGTCTGTTTCTGTGTGTGTCTGTCTGTGTGCCTGTGTGTGTGTGTCTGTTTGTGTGTGTGTGTCTGTGTGTGTGTGTCTGTTTGCCTGTGTGTGTGTGTCTGTTTGTGTGTGTGTGTCTGTGTGTGTGTGTCTGTGTGTCTGTATCTGTGTCTGTGTGTTTCTGTGTGTGTCTGTGTGTGTGTCTGTGTGTGTCTGTGTGTGTCTGTGTGTGTGTCTGTGTGTGTCTGTTTGTGTGTGTGTGTCTGTGTGTGTGTGTGTGTCTGTGTGTGTGTGTCTGTCTGTGTGTGTGTGTGTGTCCTCACTGTGCATGTGAAAATAACTCAGACAAACAGGAGGTTGTGGTCACTGTCTGTGTGTGTGTTGGTTTTTGTGTGTAAAGCGTATACAGAACATGTGTCCTGGGACACTGCTGTTGTGTTGAGCTGTCACAACCATTCACAGGGTGCTGTGTGTGTGTGTGTGTGTGTGTGTGTGTGTGTGTGTGTGTGTGTGAGATGGGATTGGAGCAGGCAGGTATGACAGATGTTCAAAAGCCTGCTGGCCACTGGCAGCGTTGGTGTGTGTGTGTGTGTGTGTGTTGTTGTGCGTTCGTCTCCACACCTCCTGTGTTCACCTTTCTGTTCATGTTAACGTCTACAGCTCAGCTCAGGCCTCAAACACACACTTTCATCATCACTGCAGCAGCTGCTTGTGGCGTTTTTGTCAGATTTACTGTGTGACTGTAAACCACTGGGTTATTGAAAACGTTTGGCGTCACTTTGTGTCTGGTTTCAAAAAACCAAGATGGCCGACAGACAGATTCTGAAGTTCAGAACAGCAGCTTTCAAACCACTGGGTTGACGCTTGATCATGAGCTGTGTCTGTGGTGCTGTCAATGCAAACCCAACAATTTCCATCTGTGCAACTTCACATTAAAAGCATTTGGGAAAAGCATACGTTGGCTTTTATTTTGAAGAAGAAAGATCAACGTCCACATCTGCAGAACGAAACAATGGTCATGTTGTGATGTAGTGATGGAAGAGTTGGGAGCAGCCGTGGGTGAAGCTCTGTGGATGTGTTGGATGATTCTCTGGCTCTGACACCAATGAAGCCCGTCCCCGTCTCCCCCTCCATTGTTGTTCTCCTGTTCATGTGGTGGACGCCGCCGAGCGGCTTTCGCTCAAAATTTGATTCAGACCATTTCACCCAAAAGCTCTTTGGCGACTCGGAGGGATTCGACAGCGGTTTTGGGCCACGTGCCTCCTGTAGATCGAGGAGGCGAGCTGAAATAAACTCTCCATTTCGCTCGAATGTGCGGCGAGGACACGGCCTTGATAATGATTGATTTCATCTTCTGTCCCCTCCACCTCCTCCCATTTCTTTCTCTCTCTTGGTCCCATCACTCCATCCTTCTCCATCTTCAAGGCTTTGGCAGGATTCATCACCGCGTTTTCATTTGGATGATTATTTCTCTCTGTACCCGTCTCAGTGGACCAGTTCTTCCCTCACAACACTGCACATCTATGTGACCTCTGTGGTTTCATGTCCCCGTCGCTGACTTCACATCAGCTCCTTTCTTTTTTGCTGCAGAGAGCCTGTCGACACAAGCAAACACTCCTCCCTTGACATTCTGCCATCCTCTCCTTCATCTCCTCCCTCATCCTGTGTCTCCGTCCCATCTCTCCTCTCTCCCTCCTTGAAAATATTTCCTTCAACTCAATATTCACCAAACATAAAATGTGAATACAGGCTCTGATCCTTGTCTCCATAAATATCAGCTTTTAGCTCCAAAGTACGACTGAATCCTCGTCTAATCTCCTCCCACTTCCTCTCCCTTTTATAAATTCATATTTTTATGTGAGAAATGATAAAGTAAGTGTTGGCTAATACGTTACCCAAACAGATGGACTTTTAATTCACCTGCTGCACATAAATCTTCCTTTAGTATCTTTTCTCTTCATCTTCCTCCTCTAGCATTTCCTCTCCTCCTCTTCTTTATTGGAGGCAGATGCTAATGTGAATGTTGGCTAATATTCAGCACTCTATAAAGGCTTAATTCACCTGAGAGTTATATACTACAACTCGGCGCCTTCCTTCCTCTCCCCATCTCGCCCATTTCTTACAAAGTAGATCTTTATGTGAAGGATGGTAATGTGAGTGTTGGCTAATGTGTTGCCCCATAAAGATGGATTTTTAATTCACCTGCTGGGTATATTCTGATTTGGCTGACACCGCTGCTCCGCCGTTCTGCCAAGCCAAGCAGTTTAGATGCAGTTAAGAGAGTGCATCCTTTCTGCGTGAAACACTATCAGAATTAAAGGGTTCAGAGGGCAGATTTTGCTGCTACAATAAAATAACACTCGCAATCGATCTGGTAAAGAAATGCGCTGCATGACTGAAGTCTTAGATGTGTTTTCTTCAACCAAACTGCAACAGCAAAATTCATTTTCTAGGAAACTGTGACTGCAACTGTCCAAACCAGTACTTCTCAAAGTCCAATGTAAAAACATTGGAGAACAGCTGGACTAAAGCACAGACCATAAATAAATACATTTCTGAAGGTCAGAGTGAGCTGCTGCGCTGTCGCCATCTTGGCAGTGCCTGACTCCGCCCCTAACTCCCAACTAATCCAAGAATTGGGCAAAGATGTGAGAAGTGGGTGGAGCTGAGACCTTAATGTATGCTGGTTTGTGGCATTATCTTACACACCTGTCACTCATGAGCTAAGCTAACAATACAGGTACAGTAAATACAGACACTGATATTTAGTGTTGACATGAGTAAAACAGTCACAATATTTAGTCAATTAACTGGACTTTAATCCTTAGTAAAATATCAACAGGTGAGTTATTTAAAAATTCTCCCCCGTTTAGTCGAGGAAATTAGCTACAGAGACCAAAACTTCTTTCTGTTTCTGTTCCAGACTGTGATAACAACAGTGATAGTGATAACAACATATGTTTGCTGTTACAGTTTAAACATATAGAAACATAAGTTTTAGAAGAGTTTTGCTAGAGTCTGTGGTGTTCTTCCCAGTTTCCTGTTAACGAGGTAACTGTAGACTTTAGTTAGAAAGAGACATCATCAGACGGCACCCAGTCGCTGCCAGCTCACTGTCAGTCTTCATCCAACCACCAACTGCTCCCCCATCGCCCTCTCCAGCTCCAGCTCGTCTTTCTTCCTTCAGCAGCCTGAACTCAGGGAGCGGGCGCTGTGATAGAGGAGGATGTTCTGAGGCTTTTCTCTCATGTGTCTCTTGGCCAACCTCCTCTGATGACACCACCAGAATTACATCCTTATCTTCTGCAGACCACAGTGAAGTGTTGGCTCATGCAGATAGAGATATTGGAGCGCATCTGAAAAGTGCAGCTTTCCTCCGGTATCAGCGTTCATCTACGGTGATCTCACCTTTTTCAGCAGAGCAGATTCAGCCCTCTGGGATGTTCCTGCTTCATTTCCCTTCTGGACAAAGGTGACTGCTCTAATTATATCCAGCTCACCAGCCACTTTATCCTCCTCTCCCACACTAATGTGTCTGCTAAAGCCATCAGACGGGAGTTGAAGGAGGCAGCAATACTTTTACCTTGCTACTGTGAGTGCTTTTCATTTTAAAGAAGTTTTTATTTAATTAAATCCTTGATCTGATGTTAAAGCCTTGGGCTTTCTTCAGCCTAACTGTACAGACACAGATGTGGCTACAATGGACACAGGACTTCGTGGGGCAGCATCACAACTGCAGTTACCCTGTTACTACACATCCACTTTGAATGCATCTTAACCTGTTTTGAAGTAGCCTAACCCAACCTTTTCCCACTCATAGTCCACAAATGTTGGCCACCCCATAACAACACGGAGGCTGAACAATGCCTTCTCAGAGTACGTCTTCTTTTAATGATATTCTTGGGGCATTTTTTTTTTTGCCTTCATTGTGACGGACACAGAGAGAGAGAGGTAGAGAGACTGGGGATGACACCCAGCAAAGGGACACTGATTAAACCCCAGTGGCACATGATCCACCAGGGGAGCCACCGACACGCACTGATTTTAATGATTTTTAAATGGACAAACGATGTGGTCCGCCCGGCAACAACATGAAGGGTCCTGACATTGGCTTGATTAAAAACACAACACACACACACATTTCCCTCCTTATTTAGACCGATTCAGACCTTTTTGCTGCTCTCTGACCGGAACATGTCGATGCTGTGTGGTGTTACGGACACTTTCACCACTGAAAGAGCTCATTTCCTCAACGCTAAGAGCAAATGCATGAATCTGGTGGTGGTGCAAAGTGGCCAGTTCTGCAGGTAAAAAGCTCCAAGTTTAGCAGTGAAGTGAAGCGTTGGCCTTGTGTCCCTGCAGCGAAGGTAGAACCTACTTTTTCATTCATTCCTTTTTCTGAGGGCTGTATAAACAAGGACGCTCATTCTTACAGTGTTTGTTCAGTAAGAGGTGAAAATAATTTGCTTGCTGCCACTTCCTGTTTGTCAGACCTTGGATAACACAAGATAGAGAAGAAAAAATTATTCCAAATTAAGATTCACGTGATTATTTAGTTACATAAGTATGGGAAACATTTAGTTGATTAAGAAATTTATTATAGTTTGTCCTCTTGCAGCTTTGCACCAGACGACTCATGATAAATACGTGTCTTTGCTGCAATCACAGATCATCCAGAAAAGGAACTCTAATCTCTCCAATCCTTTCTCTGTCCAGTGTTTCTCTGCAGCGAAAACACATTTTCCCTCATGCACACGATTTCCTCCTCTGTTACCATCAGAGCAGGAGAACTAAAATCCATCTTTACAGGGGGGAACATGAGTCAACCCTCGTGTAATCACACTTTTTTGAGAAGAGAGGGCTTGAATGGGGGATAAAAACTCGACTTAGATCAGATAAAACCGCCTCCTCTTGTTCTCACATTTCTTTAGAGGAAAGTCTCTTGGTCTCTTCTGTTGTGTGTGTTCGTGTTCTCTCTTTTCTGCGAACATCTTATAATTCTTTTGTCCTGTTTTCTCTCTGTTCTTATCGTGCTCCTATGTAAAACCCAGTGTCCTGCTGTGATTTGCTCTGGTCCCTTTGAGTTTCCATGTCAGCTCAGAGTCTGAAAGTCTGTCATGTCCCTGTCCTCCGTCCCTTCATCCCCCTTTTTTTTTTTTTTTTAGTTTCCCCCTTCCTCTCTTTTAAGGTCATTCTGCGTGTTTCTTTTGGTTCTTTACGATCTGACATTCTCTGGTTCTCATGCTGAGACCGACAGCCACCCACAGACTGCCTCACACTTTCTTGTGAATTCGTCTTTTGAATTTGCTCTGATGTCTTGTCACTCTTTCAGCGTAGCCTCATTGTGGCTGTTGTTACGGCTTTGTTGCAGCGTTGAAATCTTGCCTCATGGAGCACCACCTTTTCTACTAACTGAAGCGAGTTGGTTTGAAGGAAATGTGCCACTCTGCATTGCTCTCATTGCTTGAAACATGACGTGGTTTTTATGCTGGATTGACTTTAAAACCAACTTCTGACATCTTTTGTTCTCAAGTTAAATCCAACCCAAAGGCAGAGAAGCTCATCGAAGCACCACCTCACATGCAGACTGTTGGCAGAGGTTACAGTTTACAGATGTTCCCTAAATGTCACATACAGACTATTGGCAGACTTTACAATTTACAGAGATCCCCTGAACACCTCAAATGCAAACTAAATGTAGATGATAACATTTACATATGTCCTCAAAATGCTTCACATGCAGATTAAATATAGATACTAAAATTTACAGATATCCCTTAAATGCTTCACTTGCAGACTATTGGCAGATGCTAAATTTTACATATGTCCCATAAACACCTCACTTGGCAGACTGACTATTGGCAGATGCTACAATTTACAGAGACTCTCAAACACCTCATGCAGAACGTACTATTTTCATATATAGTCCATGTGCAGAACAGATGCGTTTATGATCATTCTAATTGCTTCAGCTGTTTATGGTCATCTAACAAGACGCTGTGCGTCTGTCCCTTTAAATTAAGGGTTTAGAAGTATGTAGCCATGAGGAGAGACACCATATTTCAGGAATATGAAATCGTCTTTTATATCGAACCTCGTGACTCTGGCTGGTGGATGTATTTGCCCTGAACAGAGACGAGTCTGTCGGCCTTTTATTCTCAAACCCTTCGGAGAATATCTGCGTGTGTAGGTGTGTTTGTTCCTCACTCTGTGCTGAAAACCAAGTGTGTGCGAGTGTTTTGTCATCCTTGAATATGTATTTGTGTGTCTCTGGATTCAAGGGACCTTTTCATCATCAGATCAATCAGAGCGATGGGAGTCGGGACAGACTCTGAATACCAGATCACCTCTGAATCACCATGAAAATTACAGGGGATCAGAGCAGCAGACCGATGACACACTCGCACAGTCCCATCCTCGATAACTTCTGCTCAGATGCCCTTGAGCATGGCACCCAGCTTCCAGACACTGGCCTCTCTCTTTTGTGTGAGCATGTTCCCTGGAGGCTTTTTATTATCCTGCATCCAGACAACAATTTGGCATATTCACATTGCAGCTGTATTTGATTTATTGTGGTGATGGAACAACTCGGATTAGAAATATCACAGCACTGGATGGAACCAACAGGCAAACAGGAAGTACAACACTTTATTGATTCATCAGAGAAAAAGCTGCTGTTCTGCTTTGACATTATGCTGCATTAAAGGTTCAGTGCATTGTTGGGGATGAGCATTCATCTGAGAATAAAGAGAAAAAGCCAGAGTTAAAATTTCACAACAGAATAAAGGACCTCCATAGGAACCTCACAGGGCTTTAAATCAGAGATAGCAGTGCCAGAGAGACGACAAACCATCTTAATCATCATGAATTTAACCGATTTAAAGTCAGATGGTGAGTTAAAGGTCTTGTAATAGATCATCATTGCTACTTGGTGTCACACTGAAGCACCAGCATCTCAGACCAAAGCAAACGTGTCAGCAGCCACAACCTCCATCAGCACACAGCAGCCAGGTAGTGATAGCAACACTTATTCATAAGGGTAACAGCAGGTAACCTGATGTTAGCTAATGTTATCACGCTACTGTAGCCGTCACTAATGAAAACAGACATGTGACGTGATGTAGCATCAAGCTGCTGACACATGGAGGAGAAGAAGACCAGGTCTGAGTCCAGCTGGACCCGTTAGCAGCTCGTAGGCTTCATCACCTCAGTGAAGACCAGGACTGGGTCCACGGTTAGACTGGGAGAGGGGTTCGGTCCCGGACTGATCCACTGGGGCCGGCTGCACCAATGACATGGACACAGACATGGGCGTGGCCAGTAAAGACTTACTGGATGTCGACTGGATGACGTCCACTGGTCGACCAGGATTTGCACCGATGATCCTCAGTCCAGTCGACCTGTGCTCTGGTCTCATCTCTTTCTTTGTCTTTGGCCTTTTTACATGAAACTCAGATTGTGTCATTGCTTCGTTCTATTTTGAAGATGTCGTGACTTCACAATATCTTTACATAGATAAGCAGATGTTTGCTGCTGTTTCATTGTTTGAAGTCCCGTCCTCCAGTTGTGTTTATATCCAAATAACAACACAAGGTCACTGCCTTCAGTAGCACAGTCGCTACCAATAAAAACATGGATCTACCCAGATATGCCAACAACACTTCAACAAATCTTCCTAGTAACAGGCCTCTATTCTGAGGGTGTGTAATGTGCAAGTCGTTGTGTAGCAGCGGGGAGAAGGTGTGAAGTTTGTCTGTCTGAGAGACGAAGTGAGAACTGCTTAAAAACCAGCGACAGACGTGAAAACACGACTCTGGAGGAGTCACATTATTCAGCACAAAGACACAGGCCTGCAAACGCACACGCACAAACACACAAACTTAATTTACAACCCCATATGAAGGGCAGTTTTGTTTTTTTTTTTTTCCCAAATGTGTTGCACAGACGCACAAACATTAACATGCATGCACACTTTTGGCTTCGCAGCAGTGAAGCGGTTGTAATCAACACTTGAGCGAGAGCTGTGAGGAGGCAGGATGAGTAACACCAGGGGTGAGAGAGAGTGTGTGTGTGTGTGACTAAGTGTGCAGGGTGTGTGCAGTGAATATGTGTGTAAAGCAGATGTGTGATGAATGTCGGGGGAAAATAAAAAAAACTTACATAACAACAACACATAAAATAAACTGCAAAACACAAAACGCAAAACACACACATGGGTGACATGAGATGACCACACTTCTGCAGGTTCGCGCGACTACCCATCATCCTCTGGGGTTCTTCCGTCGCTTCGTTTGCTTTCTGTTTCTGCCTCCTCATGTTTTTTTTCTCTGAGACCTAGTGTAAGAAAACAGAATGAATTCTGGGTAATAAGCTTCCGTAACACACAGGGGTTATGACACAGACACACACACACACTCATTCACATGAGCACAGGACCAATGAAGCAGCAGAGTTTGAGGAGGAAGCCAGGCGAGCACAAAAGAAATAGAGGCTCTTTATTAGAAGAAAATGTTGCCCATTTTGCCCGCAAATAAGTCGCTCACACACACACACACACAAACACAAACGCACACATACATGCACACACACATGAACACACACGCAATGCTGCAGGGCTGTCTTTTGTCGTGAAGCCATCAGGATCCAATTTCTCCTTCATTAAGTCTGGATAGGAGGCAGTACACAGCCACTAGGTAGCCTTGTCCTTGTCACCACACACACACACACACACACACACACACACACACACACACACACACACACACACACACACACACACACACACACACAGAAGTAGAGCCTAAATGCCCCTTATCTTCCTCCAAACCAGAAACATCAATAAGAGCCTTGTAACAACTAAGACAACACACGAACACAACCACACAATCACACAGTGATAATTGTAAAAAGCAAAATGAGAAGAACACAACAAACACAACAACAACAACTACACAAACACACAGTTCAGTAATGATTCCTCCAGTTTCCTCTGAGGAGAAATAACAAGGTCCCAGAGATCAGGATCAGAGTTTGTGTCCTTAATTGTGTCTTTATTAATCAACATGTGATGGATGAATAGACTNTCGTAGTCGTACTCGTCGCTGCAATCACTTTGGCATCAATCTGCCTCTTAGCAGCAGCTGGTGAGTGGATGGTATACACACACACACACACACACACACACACACACACACACACACACACACAATCACACTCAGTTATGAACCAAACATTCACATACACACAACTCAACACAGAACGTCAGCGATTAGATTTTTACACACAATGTTCAAAGAAGTCGTCACTCTCAGTCCACACACACACACACACACACACACACACACACACACACACACACACACACACACACTCAGCATGACTCCCTTTTACCAAGTTAACAACGACTGTAGTTGGTCAAGAGGGACGGCCGAGGAGATGCCCTGTGTGTGTGTGTGTGTGTGTGTGTGTGTGTGTGTGTGTGTGGTATCTAACAGGCGGACAGGATGAAGCCCATTAAACGGAACAGGTCCAGCTGTAATTGGTGCTCTTTTGTAATTGGCCTGTTGGGGCCGATTTGCATTGTTTCCAGGGCAACAAGCTTGTTTCTCTATATCTAAGCACAGCAGGAGGGAACGAGGGAGGCAGGGAGGAACAGAGGGAGGGAAAAGGTGGAGGAGGAGAGAGAAGGAGGGAAGGAGGGAGGGTGAGTTGTCGAGGGCAGTGGCAGGGCTGGGTGGGGATGTAGCAGGTGATTATAGATCAGAGGAGGCAGGAAAAGAAGGCGGGAGAGTGGAAAGGATGAGTGGATGGAAGTGGGAGGGGAAGAGGGAAAAAGTGTTAAAGCCTAGAAAGATGCAGAGAAGAAGAAGATGAGGCCCAGAAGAGCAGATTATGTAAAGAAGAGGTGAAAAAGGAAGTTTCAGTGGTTTAGTGAGCCACTGCCACCACAGCAAGTGAGATTTTCTTCTCTTTCACTGGCTCCTGTAGAAGCAGCGGAGGTGAACAGAGTGGATTAGAGCTGATTGCTGCAGTCAACAGCACCGCACACTGAATTGAACAAGTGATGGAAAATGGGCCATTTTCTATCACGTCACCGTGTGGATGTTTGATTTTCACTCTGTGTGGCAGAGGAAGTAAAATCCAACTCCGTCCTCCGACAGATTCTTCTCAAAATGCAGATGGGATCAAGATGATTAAAAGATTTCAGGAGTCGTTTGTATCCAGACAGTTGTTTAAAATAATCTCAACATCTCAAGGTGTTTATGTCAAACTTTTGGAAGACGTGTTCAAGTTTGTTTAACGTATAATTACAAATCAAAGAATTAGTCTTTTTCAGACTTTTCATTCCTTTATTGTTGCTAAAGTGAGGCCAATATGGGAGTGCTTGTTGCAAAAATGGGGTATTGTAGTATTGTATTGAAGTCTATGGGAAAATGTCCCTACTTCTCCCTTGATTTATCAGCTCAGTAAACGTTTTCCTAATGAGTTTATGGTCTCAGTCTCTAGTTTCAAGTCTTCAATACAACACGATGTTCATTTTACTGTGTGACTGGCAGACTGTCCCACCCAATCAGGACAGAGTACAGAGCAGGTCAGCTCCACCCCTCACTCCTCCTCAGCTCCACCTTCTCCTCCAAATATGGTTTCTTCTGGTTTCAAAAAACCAAGATGGCCGACAGACAAATGACAAACTGGAGGCTTCAATCAGCAGCTCACAGACGATGGTGACATCACGGCGGGTTGACACTTGGTTGGACCTGAACTTGAATCTGGGCAGCTGAAGTTAGGACTAAGGTTCCTCTTTCTTTACATTTCAAATGACGTGTGTTAATGTTTGATGCCCGAGCAGAAAATTGGTTCATGGACGTCAAATTTCTGCGTGATAGTCTGGACAGTTTAAACATTTCCTGTATTTCAGTCATTCAAATGAGAAGTTTCAGTTGTGTCATTTCTGCCTGCTTGTTAGTGCCTTGCTCAGCTGCACACCAACGCCTGCAGTTACAGCCGTTCACCGGTCAGTGGGGATTGTAAACGGGGCCGGTTGAAAGGTCTGAGGCCTGCAGAGTGCACGGCCTTTCTGGTTTCTCTGGCAGGTCCTTGAATCTCTGGCTGTCTCTGAGTCTGAGTGAATTGAAGGTGACAGAAACAATCTGACTTCAGGCTACAGGTGCAGGATGTTGTGACAGGGGAGAGGGTCACCTCCAGAAGATATTAAAGATCTTCTGACAGAGGAGAGGACTCACTGCGTGATCAAAGGCCAACATGGGCAATCTTTGACACGTTACAACATCTATGATCAGTGTTGGTTTTATGTCTCAGAGGGGGGGGGGGGGGAGGTGAGGAAGGTGAGATAAAGGGGTGGGTGTATGTGCCTCTGTTCTTTATTCTGTCAGTCAGACCTCTTGTTGTTTTCCAAAGACCTATAATATATCTGCTGCTTCTCATGTCATTCGGCTGATAGTAATTAGAAATAAATATAACATTAGAATCATCCCCAGAAAGGTATGATGGAGGAAATGAGGGGTCAACATCAGGCGTTGCTTCTTTTTAAGGTAAAGTACACTTTTCTCCTCATGGTCCTTTAGCTGTGTTCCTACACAAATCAGGCTGAGACACCAACACTGTTCCAGCCAGGCAGCAACAAGGGGTGTTCATGCTCATGCACAGGACACGGGGCAGAAGAAGAGGGAGTTTGGTTAAAAACTAGGCCTTTGGAGCAATCGATGGTGCTAATTTAAGTATTGCCAGGGAAAGAAGAGGAGCCCTGACTGGCACGTAGAAAAACCCAGTTAAGAGACTGACAGGGCTGGTAAAAAGTCAATCAAACTTTATTGATGCTTTGACGGTTGCGGCTGTGATGGTAGCCAACTGGGATTCGTCCCGGACATTGCAATAGCCAGTTTTTCTGCTTTGCTATGTTTTACAGAGCCAATAGGTTGGTATTGATTTATCCAGCTTGCTGACGTTTATGAAAACTAAACCCAAATAGTCAACAAGGAGTAACCTGGTGTCAAACCATGACAAAGATAAAGAAGCTAATGAAGATGCAGAATAGAGTGTTTTACTAGAAGCTGATAAAAAGCAGTAGTAATGGTCACTCACATGACACCAAACCCACTTGTGTTCCTGAGACATGACCTTTCTCAAACACAAGCTGATTGCAGCCATCTTGACATTGGCTCTTGTTAGTGCCACAACCAGCCTGAGAAACAGGTGGGAAAAAAACATACACACACACACAATCAATGATGCTAACAATAATGAGAATGGCAGAGGCTTGATCGCTCCGTCTCCACGGCAGCAGGTCAAGGTGGTAACGAGTTGCTGTGGTGATTGTGAGTTTGTCGTCTCGTTGATTGGCCCTTAATGAGGGCCTACTTGATGGTGACAGTGACTGAGAGAGAAAGTTGAGGAGGGAGGGAGAGGAAAAGAAAAGAGGGAACAACAAAAAGAGCAGGAAGGTGAATGAAGATGAAGGGAGACAAATGACAAATGGGTGAGATGGAGAAAAGAGGGTGAGGCTTGTGCCGAAGAAGAGAGAAGTCATTTGGTTTTTGTGCTGAATGAGAAAAAGGTAACAGCATTGTTGTTGTTGTCAATTAAAATCTGCTAAAGATATATAAGCTTTGGTGTGACAGCAGTGGAGCTGTCTGAAAACATGAACACACACACACAAACACAGCTGATTTGATGCACAGCGCTGCCTCTGCTCTGTGACAGGCCGTGATGTACGCTGGGACATGACGCGATGCATCAGAGCCTCGTCATCAGGAATCATCCGACAGATATCCGGCCGCCAGACGTTAAATCACACTGTTTATAGATGTGGCCTTCGTGTTGTAATACACACACACACACACGTTTGACACAGTCGAAGCCTCCTGTTCTGAAGACAGTTACGACACAGTAACCTTTTAAATATTTAATCAAAACCATCATCATCAAAAGTGCTCACATGCAAATGGGATGAGGCTTGGTCAGCATTTTATTACATGGTATATTCAGTCAGAATCAAGTATTCAGCCAAAATACCCCAAGACTCCTAAGGGTTAAATTTATCAGTTCAATCTTTTAGGGCCACATTAAGTTGTTTCTGTTTTTTTCGTTCCTTTGTTTTTCCTTGATGAAAAATCAGCTCCAAAGCCTCTAATGCTCTAAATATCTTATTGTCCATGTCTCTCTGTCTTTATTCTGTCACTACAATAAACTCAGAGCAACTTCTCCTCACTCTGAGATCAGAAAAATACAGGATTGATCCCATTGACTTTGGCTACAAGCAGCTGACAGCTAGGCCTCTGAAGGAGACACTCTGATTGGCTGTGACATCACCCACTGGAGCCAATAGGAGTGTCCCATGTAGAGACGTGACTCTAGACGTCTCTATCAAAGATGGAGGATGAGAATGGATGGATAAACACACAGAAGTAAAGCAGCAATGCTCCAGTCAAAGGCTCAGACTGATCCAGATCTGAACTAACTTCCTTCATGAGTTTATCACTGAAGTCAGTGTCACACAGGACAAATCAGGGCTTGTTAGAAAGAACTGATTCTCTAGTTGAAGGAGAAACAAACAGCTTAGAGCATCTGGTTTAATGGGGTAAATAACAGATTCAGCTTCACACATTTTCTACAGTAGATAAGTTGAACATGGCCATAAGTTTGAGGATTTTTTATCTTTGCTTCTTCTCCTCTGAGAGAAGGAAAACACTCTTTTGACAGTATCACTGGACAGCTCTCAGGTATGAGTCTCTCTCTCTTTCATCTCCCACTGTAACGTCTCCCTCAGGCCTCAGCTTTAATGAAAAAAAAAATAGTAAGAAAGAAAGAAAGAAATCCCAAGTCTATCAGCTTGGCTGAAGGGTTAAAGTATTATTGGAAATTTCAAGCTGCTTTAATTTTGTGGTTCCCACATTGCAGACGGTCTACATGATGCAGACACACTCCTACCTTTGAACCTCCATCATATCAGCAGCAGTGTGTTCAAGCCGTGGCTGGGGTCACGGTGGGGAGCTCCAGCAGGGGTGCAGGTGAGGTCGGTGTGCAGAGAAAGAAAAGAATAACAAAGAGGAAAAATAGACTGCAGACGCTCCACAGCTGGAGATGTTGCAATAAGCTCAGGCAATAATGCAGAGTCAAGACTCGAAGTCAACATCAGTTGATATAAAGTCATATACCAAGGCTTTATTATTCCAGTGTTCCATATACACCCTGTAGTTTTTGTTGAGTCTGGTTATAAGACGTGATGATTTAACTTTTTGGAGGTTGCATCATATTAAAGGTCCATATTTTAACTTCTCCAGTCTTTTATTTTGAAGTTTTGATAACCATAAGAGGATATATTTGTGGTTTAAAACCATCTCAGAGTAGTTTTACATCTCTCTGAGCTCTAGTAACCACCAATCAGAAGAGAGGATCTGATCCTCTCTTCTGATTTGCTGACTGAAAACACTCTGAGAAACCAAATCCTGCAATATTAGATAGTGGGTCCATGTGGGCGGGGCTTGAGGGGCAGTGACTGCTGCGTTATGACATCACAAAGTTGCAGAAGTCCCGATGGCTCATTATAAGACACAGTTTTTGAATACCAGCTCTGTGGGTTTAACACTTTTTATTATACACTCACTGAAATAAATTATAGAGAGAGTACTCTAGTCCCCCCCCCCGCCCCCCGCCCTCACCGCCCTCCCCCATCTAGTTTACTTTCCTCCCAGCGTGATTTATGTGTGCGACTGTCCAACAAATTAACAATATTGCCAAAGTGTTTTGCAGTAAATTACAATAAACTGTAAGAAACACGTCAAAATAATAGAGAGAAATGATTCGGCTGCTTACTCTCTCTCTTCCCATCTCTCCCCACTTGAACGCCCACTGCTTCAATCTCTGGGCTAATAAATGTGCACACAAGGGGGTTTGTCAGCACACACACACACACACACACACACACACACACACACACACACACACACACACACCACACACTGAGGTGGAGGTGGAAGTGGAAGGCAGGAATTCACGCTGTCTGATCCCCAGTGAGAGCAGTCATTACTGCATGGCAGTTTTCTGCAGAAAAGACAACACACACACACACACACACACACACTGATCCTTGTAAACCAACTCAAAGCTGAGGCAAAGTGATGGGCTGAATATTTGTGTGATTTCTGTGTGTGTGTGAGATTCAGAGGCAGAAGGCTGATTGCTTTCGCAACTTCCTCATCTCATCAGAAGGCACAGCAATAACAACCAAGATGTCTTCATAGGGGAGTGTTTGTTGTTTGTGTGCGTCAGAAGTTGGTGCGCGTTGATTGCTGTCGATTTACTGGGCTCTTGTGGCTGCGTGTGCTCGTGTATTTATTTGAAGCCGCCTTTCCCACGTCACATCCTCTCTCCTCCGCCCCTGTCTTCACACTCACACACACACAAAGACACACTGAGCAATGAACACAATTTGTCTGTGATAACCCAGTGTGTCTGTGAGTTTGTGTTCGAGCTGAGCTGTGGATTGATCAAAAGTCCCTAAACATCAGCTGCCATGAAGAAAATGGTTCCCTGTTTTACTGTTAAAGTTTTATTTCCTGAGCTGAGGGGGTTACTAAAGGGTGTTGAACACTTAGTTAAGGACAAATGTCGACCCTGTTTACTGAGCTAATAAATCAAGGGAGAAGTAGGGACATTTTCCCATAGACTTCAATACAATCTGACTTCTTTAACAACCAGTGGAGTCGCCCCCTGATGGTCATTAGAGAGGATGAAGGTTTAAAGCTCTTTAGCACTGGCTTCACTTGTCAGAGGTCCCTTTAGTCACTAATCAGTAAGGTCTTATATATAATGGCCTTGAGTCGAAGATAAGGAGAAAACTTTAAACACTTTAGTGAACATTTTAAGGAAACGTTTAGAGAAGACTTAAGGGTGTTCTCTGCAACTATTTTTATTTTAAGGAAACATTAACTCGGGCTTCAAGAAACTCTCATCCTCAGTGGTTGTCCTTATTATTTTCCAGCTCCCTGAAGACTGGAGGCAGCTCAAACGACACATTAACTGTGGTTCTGGAACCAGATCACATGAGGGGGGAGTTGTTGCATGTCCAGTGCTGTTCACACCCTCTTGACCTTGTGGTCTACAGCAGGTTTACCTCATCGCTCTACATGACCACAGTCATCCCAGAAACATTTAAACTCAAATTAGATTTTGAAGAAAAATGATTTAAAGGGAAAAGGTGGAGAAAAAAGAGATGATGGAAAGAAACGCAAGGGAAGATACACAAAAAGGAGAGAGTTATGAATGAGTGTGTTTCTGTTTCAGGCAGTTAATGAAGGCACACACACACACACACACACACACACACACACACACACAGAGCCAAGCAGGCAGATGATCAATGCAGTTTGTTACCACACAAACACTCAGGTAATCTGGCCAACATTAGTAGAGTGCTCCATGCTCGACTGGTTCTGTCTGTCATGCTAATTGGCACGTAGCTGGACTGACACACACACACGCACACACACGGCAGTAAAGGACAGATTGTGTGTGTATACAGTGTACAGATGTTGTTGTGTAGCAATGCTTTGCATGTGTAGGTCTCTTCCCGTGTGCTCATTAAGAGTAGCCAGCGGCCTCCAGTGACCTCTTCTAGTCTTGGTCCAGTTTCCCGCTGCTGATGAGAGCTGGAGGGGGGGTTTGGGGGGTGGGGGGCCGTCATGGGGAGACTTCAGGCAAAAGAGGGGCATGAAAATTAGGGAGGAACGGGACGAGATGATGATTAGAGAAAGAAAAACAAGGAAAACTGAAACATAGTAGGAGGAAAAAAAGAACTGAGGAAATATCAGGAAATAAAAACAGGGGAGGAGAGAGGATGAGAACTGAGGAAGAAATTAAAAAAAAGGACAACAAAGAAGAATAACTCAGGAACTGAGACAGGGAGAGATGGAGGGATTGACAGAGCTTGAGACGGAGAGAAAGACACAGATAAAGAGGGTAATGTGAGAGAGATTGACGTTATCGTTGCTGTCGCTGCTGTCGACGTCGGCTCGTGTTGTGTTTGTTCACTGCTTCTTTATTCCTCACCAGAGCAGCACCTTCTGAAATAAACTGAAAGAAAACAGTGTGTAAATCTAAAATGTGCCAGTTTTTTTTTATTTGCCAGACTAAAACTCAACTTTACTGTATTTCTTTTTCGTCTGATTTGAGATTGGTGCATGATATTCTGAGTCTGTCAGTGGCTCCGGGCCCCATGTCTGGATGAAAGCCCCACAGCTCATTCAATAATACAAACACGGCCTTTTCATTCATCAGCAGTGATAGCAGGGGTCAGAATTAGCATGTAGGGTTGACCGCTTCACAGTGACTTAGTCAGTCAGAAGCTTCAGTGCAAAGACTGAAGTGCAATGTGTTTAAAACCAAAACAGAATCTAGTCTTTTGTTCTTCACGCCGTCGTCTTCCCGTCCTGTCCTTCAGGACCTAAAAGGTTGGGTGTTGAGAAGGATGGGCACAGGTGGTGACACAAAGCGAACATCTCTGGGGACTGGACCGTCTCATTTCGGTTCAGCCTTCGTGGTCTATGACGTCTGCGAAGGGCCACACCTTCACATCCTCTGAAGGATGAGGCCCCTGAGTTGAGGCACAGCTCACAGATCTGTAAAGTCACAGATCGCTGGATTTACCAAAAGTCAGTGGGTCCCTTTGGGGCCCACTGTCGGCCCCATTTTCCCCCCACAGTAGCACCAGGACTGAGGTGGAATCATAAATGATCAACACCTTTCTGATGAGTAAAGACCTGAAATATAAACAGCTTATTAACAGGGAAGGTTTTTCATCTTCAGTCACTGATATTTGCATGTTCGCTTTTACTGCCTCTGTTTCTTTCTCGCTCCAAACTACTGCCTCTGTTTTTCTTGAGGAGAAGCAGGATTCAATAAATCCCACTCTGCTGTCTGTGCTCCCAGCTGAGGGAAGCCATATCATGGGACAATGTTCAATACGCCCCCCCATTAAGATGGTGGCCAAGACAAAAATGACTGACACACACACACACACACACACAAAGACTCTGATAGTCATGCAGTGAATTGGTTTTAGAGCATGACATACACACAAACACATTCATAGAGACACACAGGTGTATATTTGGGCTGCACAGACACACAAAGACACAGCGGGTGTATTGTAAGATGCTCGCTTGATGAGGTGGCACAGTCGTGACATTTGGAAAGAGGCGTCGCAGCACAAAGCCGAAGAAGTCATCTCTTCTTGTCTCTTCGATCTGCAGACAGGCAATGAAGAGAGCAAATAAATAACTCATTAAAAGAAAAGAAAGATACATAATCAGTGGCCTTAGATCATGAAAAGGCTTTTCTCTTAAATCTTATCTATCTCATTTTCATTCATCTATAGTCAAACATTGATAAACAGGCACTTCAGCTCTGTCAAAGTGTCTCATCAAGTTTAGTTTATATGAGCAATAGATAGAAAATACAATAGCTTCAGCCTTTTAGTGATAAATACAACAAAACCATGAGGAGATTTTATGATGTGCAAACAAAAGATGAAGCAGTTTGTGTTGATTTGTGTTGAAGTTTATTACAGTCAGCTTTGTGGTTGTAAAGTTTCTAATCCAACGCATAAACTAATTTCAAGTGTGTTTTTTCTCCTGATGTTGTGCAGAAGTTGTTGTTGCACACTAACTTTAGTGCACACTGCGTTGAGTCACAGGAGTAATACCAACCTTTTTAGCCTTTCACTGGCCGGCACAGTGTTAATTTAAGGAACGTGATAAACTGAGGACTTGCAGAAGCTGTACAGCCTCCTTAACTGCTCATTAAGGCTTTATTTTTCTAATATTTTGACAGTAGCTCCAGAGTTTATTCAAGGTGAGGATTTTGAACCGTGTGAGGAATTTCTCGATTTCGTAATAATGGGGGAAATATGAGATTTCACATTTCACATCTGCCTGCGACCTCACAGAGCCAATTTAAACTCATCACTTTACTGATTCTGGTTAAAACTATTTCCCAAATGAAATCCTCTACCTCCCTGTTAGATATTATAATCAAACAGTTGGACCAGCTATTAGAAACCCTTCTCCCTATCTACCCCCTCTTGTCTCAAACACGTTTACATCCTGAATTCACTGAAAATACCAAAAATCGGAGACCTGAGCTGTTAAAGCTGTTTGGCAGCCTAAATGCTGCAGGTGTTTATCTAGTTTATCTGCCCTCTCAGCTCTTCAGTAGATACAGTGCACCAGCTTTTTCAGACCCAGTAATATCTCTTCCTTGGTGAACCACAAGGTTCTGTGTTTGGACCATCCCACGAAGTCTGTAATGGTCTGGAGGACACAGGAACTAAGGCAGCAGATAGAAGTTGTGGGGGTGAAATGAGTTCCTCATTGGGGGGAGGCCGAGCCCGGCCTTAAGGTTCAGGTAAGGAGCTCTGACATGCGGAGGGAGCTCGGAGTAGGAGCTGTGTCAAAAGGAACCAGTGGAGGTGGTTAGGAGGCACGTTGGGCCTCAGGTTAGACCCACAACACACCGGAGGGATTATATATCTCATCTGGCCTGGAACACGATGGAATCCCCCAGGAAGAGCTGCAGCTGTCTGATGGAGAGGATAAGTGGAAGAAAATGGATAGATGGATGGACTAGTGAAGAAGATGCTCGTATGACAATAGAGTGAATGTTGAAGCAGCGGCACAGCAACAGAACAGATGATCAGCAGGAGATTCATGGCTAATGTGTAAAAAAAAAAAAAAAAAAAAAATCAAAAACTTCAACATGGCTCCAGGATTTATGAATATAATTTTTATTTTCTTTGGAACCACGGCCCTGAAAAAGCTCCGTGAGGGATTTTGCTTTCGTGATCAAGGGTAAGGGTTTAAATTTTTAAAAAAAAAGATCCATCATCAAAGATAATTCATAACACAAGACCCACTGGAGGTATCATCATACAGCATGATGAAAATCAAATGGGTTTTGAAGTAAAAGACATTCTCCTTTTATAATTTAATCTGACTGTTGAGGATATAATTGGCTGAGTGACATTATTGTAAGGAACAGCTGTATTCATGCCTTTATTCCAGGTCCTCGAGCCCTTCCTCTCCTTGCCTCCACTTTCCCGGCCACAATGTCATTTTTTATCTGAAGATGAATATGCCGGGTACCTCCCTCCGTCTCACTGCCTCCATCACTCTCTCCTTCCAGGTCGCAGCCTGAATCTCTCTGTCTGTCACTCTGCCATTCTCAGCCAATTACTGGCTGGCTTCAGGTGCTTAACCCCAGGCCTCACCATCAATTGGCTCATTATATCGCTGCTTTAAATCTTCCTCTCGTCCCCTCTAGCTCTCTGTTTCTGTCTGTTCCTCTCTGTTGCTTTGTGCCTGTCCTTCTTTTGCTTTTTTATCCTTTATCAGCCTTGTTTTTGACTTTACATCTCTTTTATGTATTTCCACTATCATATTTCTTTTTTCTTCTCCCTTTGTCCCTCATCGTGTCGCTCTTTTCTCTTTCTTCTTTCTGTGAGTCTTTCTTTTGTCTCTGTCCCCATCTCTCCCTCCCACAGCACCCCCCCCCCCCTGTCTCTTATACACATC
>CM076649.1:27380114-27428872 GCA_038496675.1 Rachycentron canadum
CCCCCCCCCCCCACAGTATCCCTTTCTCCCTCCCCTCTCAGGCCCCTCATTCTGCAAATTTCACCAACTCAATTGTCCCTTCCCTGCCTGTAGGCAGCAGTGGTATTAATAAAGCAGGATTTAAAATAGATTTCCTTTCTGCTCCATTTTGAATTACATTAGCTCGTGGTTTTGGCTCTGAGCATTCCTCTTCTTGCTGCTTGTCACAATCTACATTCCCCCAGAATCCAGCAGCGCTGACCGTGGACGATGAGGCAGTACTGCAGTCATTCTACAGCTGTGATGATGTGATGTTGTAGAAAGGTCTGGAACAATAGCTGTTGGAATTATAGAACAATATAGAGCTATAGCACAGTAACTTTAGAGCCAGCAGAGAGGTTGAGGGGGTTGACACTTTTCCTCCATTGGTTCTCAACCAATCCTCCAGCCTGAAGGTCCTTGATATGACCCATACAAGCATCTACTGAAATAGAGGGCCTGTCGGGACCTGGTCATGGTTAGAATAAAAACACAATCAGCTGGGTCCCAATTCAGGGGCCACATCCTTCGGAGGCTGCATTTGAAGACCAATCGTGTAAAGGTTGGTGACGAAACTGTGAATTCAAACGCAGCCTCCTTTTCCTGGAAAATTGAAGGCTGTAATTTGTGGATCCTTCATGGCCAAAACTATCCCAAGATTCATTGCACGTCAGTAGTTAAGTTCGTGACTGTTGGATTTTTAGCTCAGATCAACAGCTACAACTGTAAAGCAGTTAAACCAGGGGCCTTAAAACTTCATGCAAAATAAAAGGTTGTCAGGAGACAGGGGCGACACTCTTCAACCTCACAACGGGAACAGCTGATGGCACGAAGTGAAAATCCTTCGTACACCAGCGTCTCATTCCGGTCTCACTCGGTTCGGCCTTTGTTGCTGTTGTAGACCAGACGTTCGTAGGTGAAGGAACAATGTAAACTCCTTTTGAATAAAAGTCAGGTGTTTAACATCAGCACTAAGAGCTTCAACGGACCAATAGATTTCACCAATATGATTTGGTGACAGTTGAGTCTGAAGAGAAAAGTGAAACCACAGAACAGAGAGCTTAGCACCAACAATATAAAGCAAAGACTAATCAAATCATATTAACATCCTAATAGCTCATGTTTCGATGAAGTTTTATTTTCTTAAGGGTTAGAAGTAACTTGTGAGAGTTGGGGGATTTAGTTTAAAGGAATTCTGCCGCCCTGTCAGATATCATGAGTTATGGTTTAACTCAGTCGCTGCTTCCATGCAGGGAGACGTAATTAAAATCCACTAAAAGGCATCTGTGACTAGTCGATTTAATCCAATTTATCCAAGTCAGGAAGCTCTGGGGTGTCGCCTTGTCTGCAGCTGCTTTTGTGTGTGTGTGTTTGGGCGATGGGTTTGATTTGTCTTTGCACGTTTTAGGTCATTTGTTCGTTTGTGTCTCTCTGTACATGTAGACGGAGGCAACCTTGTAGGAAAAAGAAAGGGATTGAACTTCTGTTTGTGTGTGTGTGTGTGTGTGTGTGTGTGTGTGTGTGTGTGTGTGTGTGTGTGTGTGTGTGTGTGTGTGTGGAAGCAATGAGCCAAATTAATGACATTCTTAAAGCTGTCATGATTAAGAGGCTGATAATTTGATGAGGCTGCTGTCGAGGGGCTTCAGTGGTGAAATATTACACACTTCACTTTTATTTCCATTAATGAGGTGAATCTGAGAACGTCCTTAAGAGCTTTGGTGGAGAGAGAGTGTGTGTGTGTGTGTTTCTACATGTGTTATCTTTATGTAAAGAGACTACAGCTACTTAACTTTGGACATGGCTGTAAAACACTTCACACACAACACACATACTTTTGTTAAATCAGAGGAGGGTAAAAGCCCCTGTGAGGGTTTTCATCTGATCTGATGTGTGTGTGTGTGTAGACAGAAGTGAGGCTCTTATTTCTTTGGTGTGAGGATGCAGATTAAAAGTGCAACCTCTGCAACATATCAACGGTCACACACCTAATGCTGACGATATATGAGCCTCAGGATGTGTGTGTGTGTGTGTGTGTGTGTGTGTGTGTGTGTGTGTGTGTGTGTGTGTGTGGTATTGGTGGGAGCTGCCAGGATCTCTAGTATTAATTGTATTTTTAGCCACACACACACAGAAAACACAAAGCCATCTCTGCTCGACTCTTCTTTTTCTTTGTGAATGCAGAAAAGTGAGAAACATGGGAAGCAAAAAAAGTAAAAGAAAAAAGGTAGATAGCAGCAGAGGAATGAGAGGCCACAGAGAGAGAAAGACACACAGGGCTCTGTTTTGATGGCAAAGATCAGCGGGAATCATCAGGTCATGTGGCCACGGCCAGTGAGAGCATGTTGAAGAGCGCTGTGCTGCTATTTTAGAAAGGTGGAGTGCAGGTAAAGCATTTGAGGCACAACGGCTTGTTGGTGTTTCACCACCTGTCAAAGGGGGAGCCAGTTCTTCTCTATGTTTGAAATTGTGTTTTCATTGAAGAGTCAACAGACTGTGAGTTATTATTTATGTGATAAATCAAAGAAGCATCGATATGAATGTCATGTGAACAGGAGACATTGAGGGAAACCCCAGTTACACTGGACTCCCCACAGAAAGGCCCCAGGCCCGGGGTTTGAACCCAGAACCATCTTTTTTCTTGCAACAGTAACCACTGCACTTTAGGAATAAGCTCAGAGATTCTGACGCCTTTTCTTGCAATGCCAAAGGCACGGAAAGATCTCCCCAGGTTTGGAGCAAATGCAATGTCACAGATTACATCGATCACAGTCCTGAAAACAAATGACCATATCAACCCTTATTCCTTTCACTGCAACCTCGACGTGACCCCCCCACCAACATCACACTTTCAAAGCAGCAGAGTTTCCCTCATGTTTTCCATGTTTCTAACCTTTTAACGCTGCTGCTCATCCCAGTAACGTATGGTCATTCCCGCTGGGGGGAGTATTGTTCCCTATACGTTGTGATGATGGAAGTAGAGGTGGAGAATGGGCCTGTGAGGAGTCTGAGTCTGGTTCAGGAGGCCGGTGTTTTAGACCAGTGTGTCTGTGAAGTGGAGTGTTTTGATGCTGTCACCAATGTCTCAAAGTCTCTAACTGGAACTTATTGGAATAAGTGGCATGAAACCAGGGAACCTGATGGGTTCGTGTAGACACCAGTACCACAGTAACATGTAGCTGTAACCATGATCGCTGCCTGTCCCCAACCATACATCAGTTGAGCCATGGATGATGTGTGAATTAAAGTGCTGGACACGAATCTTATGGCTTTGATTGAAGTGAAACAGAAATAGTTGGGAAGAGATTGGTTTCAGCTGCTGAGGCGTTGTCCACTCCCTGTTTCCCACTTCCTGTCTGAGCGGCCGAGGATCCTCACTGGAGCGGCCCCTCGTCCGACTGACAGAGCACCCCACTGTCAGGTGCTCTGGGGACTGGGCCAGGTATAGTTTCAACTGCAGACTCCTTGTTAGGAGACAGCGGTGGTGCTGTTTTGACTGTTTGGTTTTCATTAAGTGAGATCATTTTATTTCCACTTTAGGTTTCTTTCAGGAAAAGTTACTCGTAGCTTTAACTTTAAGAGTCCTCTTGCGGTTACATTTATTTCTTTGATTTGAACAGCAGCCACAAGCCTCGTTTCACTTGTAATTGGCCTTCTGGTTGTTTGTTGGTGTCAATTATGTAAGCTCCACACAAACGACAGACTTTATTTTGCTGAACACACCTGGCCTTATATTGCTTCCCTTTCCCCTAACGAGCAGGGTTGGAACATAAATGGGGGCTCATCCGGGATACATGATTAAATGGCTCACCAAATGAGAGCTAAGATTGCAGACCTGTGTCTCCAAGGGAAATAATATTAGCCTTTTCTCAGCAACAGCTCTGTATGGAGGTTTTTTTATAATGATGATCATGACATTTTGATGAGGAGTCTAGACAAAGAAAAAACCCCCAGTGGATCAGAGATTGTCAATAAACGTATAGAGTTTTACTGGAGAGGTTTTCTGACTTATTTGACAAAGGCAGCAGATTCCATATATACAAAAATATAGATATAATAATTATAGATATAGATACAATAAAAATTAGAGCTTGAACCTGAGATGCAAAAGTGTAATTCAGAAGTTAAAAGCAAAGATGGTGGAGAACGGGGGGGTGAGGAGGATGAAGGGTAAGTGAATGATTGAGATAGCGACTGATCACAAGAGGCAGATGGAAAAGGGCAAGGAGGGATGAATGAGAGCAATGATAAGACAGAAAACATTATGAAAAACAGTATTAATGACAGCATGGAAAACATAAAAAAGAAGATGAGGAAGGATTAGATAAAGGAACAGCAGAACAACATAGAGGAGGATGGGGGGGCATTGGGAGGCAGCAAGATTGATTTTCACTCCTCCTCTTCCTCCCCTCCCTCTTCTCCCTGGAACGGCTCCCTAAAGTCTTTGGATTAATGGCTCCATTTCTGCTGCTCATTCATCAGATTCAGGAAGGCATCCCAAAACACAATGCCTCACAAGGCTCTTGCCTGAACTAGATATCTACCTGCCAAAACATCCAATAGACCCTTAAGTACTTTCAAAGGCAGGCAAAACAACTTTATCTTTTCCTCAGGTCAAATCAGGAGGGAATTAGCAGTATCCACCGGCACAGATGCTTGTTAGCCAGAATATTGTGGATAATCGCAGATGGTTCAGTTACAGAGAAGTCAAGGAAAAGTCAATCCCAGCGCTAAAAGACCTGAATTTGGTTATTATACATTTAGCCATGGGTATATTAGCTTTCACAAGACACGTCGTGGGGATCAGTCTCCATCATCTCAAGGGTTTCCACAGTTAATTTCCTGATTTCCTGAGTCCAGTTATCCATATATTCAGAGACCTCCACAGCACACGAGGACCACATCCAGACTTAATCAGTTTTCCGCCTGGATTGTCCCACTTTTTTAGATTCAGTTGAAAATGATCACATAAGGTTTGCATATAAAGGGAAGGACACAATGTTGCCCCGTAGTGTGAAGGCATTGTTGGCAATAGTTGCAGTCGATGGTTGCCTCTTCATCGGAGCGAGGCGCATCGTACGTGCAAGCTTCATTGTATCAGAGCAATAAAAGGCAGTGAAGTGCTATTTGTGGTTGATGTTGTTTTGGAGCGGCAGGCGAGGACGCCACTGGCTGTGTGCTCTGTCGTCCTTTTAATGGGGACCAAGGACCACTTGTATCCCATGATCCACCACAGGGGGAGGGAGGCCATATCTGGCTGCAGTGTTACTGTTTGGCCTTGTCACACTGTGCCCAGCTGTACCGTCCAAAGTGTCCTTTCACAGCGTGTGAGAGCTAACATGCCAACCCCTGACCCGTCCTGATTAATGATGGCGGGACTGTCTCTCTGGAGGTACGTTTGTTCCTCCTCCACACATACACAACTAGCCTGTCTTAATTCCATCTGTCTATTGGTGCATTTATCCATTCATCGATCCATCTGTCCATTCATCCATCATCTGTCTGTGTCTGGGGTATGAAGAAGTGTTTTTGTCCATCAGTCAAACTGCCATCAATCCATTGATGTTTGGATCTATAAATCACCCTTCCATCCTTTCATCCATCCTTCCATCCTTTCATCCATCCTTCCATCCTTTTATCCATCCATCCATCCATGCATCCATGCATCATGTTAGCTTTGTACATAATCCAACATCAACACACTTCCTTTGAGCTTTCCACTGCTTGTTTTTACTTCCTCCTGTACGTCAGTCTTTTCATCCTTACATCATAACCAGTCTTTGATGTGCAAGTGGGGTTTAGAGAGCAGCTCCAGAATGGCTGCAGTGGAGAGATCGAAAATAGATGGAGGCTTGTGGATGGAGGGAAATAGCAGAGGGGGGAGGAGGAAGACAGAATAAATCAGATGGATGATGTGGCAAATCTGGCATTTGTCATGACCAAGGGCAGCCTGGGAGACACCATCATCGACTTAACGACGTAAACAAAGTTATAATTCAAATAACCTCTCCCGCTCGCTTCCTCTCTGTCTCTCTCTCTCAGCTACTCAATTCATCTCCAACTGTATTTTTCTCTTTTCTATTTTTCTATTCTCTCTGTCTTTCCATCTACAAGTGTCATCGTTTTTAATTTGGCCTGTTTTAAAAAGAGGAAATACTAAACTCCAGGGAGCAGCCCTGTCTTATACAGTGGTCTTCAGGTCGTGGCTACAGCTGGCGATGAATTCCTAGAATAGCTGAGATTCAGGCGACATTATTGAAGTTAAATTTGGGCCAATGTCTGTATTTAAAGGTCCCATATAGTCTAAAAGTAGATGTCCTGTCCTCTTTCATTATAAAGCAGGTCTAGGTCCTGGCCCGTTTCACTCTTTCCAACATGTCACACACCCTAACTTTGACTCCCCGTTTCCTGTGTTTTATAGACATGCACGTCAGGACTTCTGGAGCTTGTGATGTCTTCGCCCTCAGCCACGCCCCCTAGCCCCGCCCACCCGTCCAACCATAGCTCACTTACCTGTTGCTACTCGAGCTCCAGAGAGAGGAGATGTAAAACTACACTGAGATGCTTTGCGGTTCTTAAAACCACAAATATGTCTTCTGATGGAGATCAGCACTTAGAAATAAAACATTAGATGAGTTAAAATATGGGACCTTAAAAGCTCATAGCCTAATTTCAGTGTGACTGGTAGAGTCTCCGCAATCTCTCTGTCTTGTTCTTTTTCATTTTGTTGAATTTGTCTTCCCTCACCCCCGCTGCCAGTGTTTTCCCAAACAGGAATTAACAATCTGTTCAGAGGGCCTCCAACCGAGCTCCAGTCAGATTATCTGAAAGATTAGCTCCCATCATACCCAACTCAAAGACTACCGGATTTAGTGGGCGGGAGTGGCGGCGGTGTCTGGCGGTTTTTGGCCTGTTTGTCTCTACAGACCTCAGAGCATAAATCTGATTTGGCTAACGTGGTTTGAGTCTTTGCAGAAACACAAGTCGTTGCAGCGAGAGCAGCTTTGATTTATTGCCATTCTTGGGGAAAACTGGTTATTTAATTCTCTCTCCTCGGCTCAGTGATGAGCGATTATGTCTCTCTAATTGAGGAATCACGGTGTGCGCGTTCATTACAGGTACATCACTTGATCTGTTTAAGTATGCATAATTACAGGTTTGTTCACTTTTGTTCTCTGGAGGAGTTTGACTCTGAAAACAGGATCTTGCTCAGTTTCTGACTCCCACTGAAATGTCTGTACTTCTGATCAGGCGTCCTTTGTACTAAATGGTTTTTTTATGTCATTATTGTTCATCGTTGGTCCAATTTGTAACTCACTTCCCTCGTTTAGGGTTGTGGGGGCTGGAGCTTTCCCAGCATGCAGTGGGTTAGAGACGAGGTATACACCAGCACAGACTTGCATATTAGATTTATCCAAATGCTTTTTACAGCAGTTTACACCCACCCACAACTCATTGTTACCTAAACACATCATTATTGTTATGTATATTTGAAGTTGATTTTGTCTTTTGTCAAGTTGCCATTTTTGCCTTTATTTTGAAAGCCATAATGAGGCACAGACAGGAAAGTCAGGGGAAGAGAGAGGGGATATCATGCAGTGAAGGGCCATTGATCAGATTGGAACGGGCTGTCGGGTTAGGACGTCACCTTACCTTCGGTGGGCCACTGGGACGCCCTGCTGACATGATCTTTTGACCCTAAACTCAGAAACTTAGTGTTTGTCGTCAACTTTAGACAATTGAGTCTTCAACCTGAGCAACAACAACAACCGTTCGATATGATCCAGAGGCGTGTCTCCTGAAATAGCTCTACAGCGGTGATGAGGTCATAATAACCTGCTCACGACCTATGGGCTTGTTTCTTACAGGACAGTCTCCAGATAGAGCTAGAAATCGTGATTTTATTAACTGCTGCAAGAAATTTAATTTCTTAAGAATAATTTTTTACAATCTACATGTTTTCAGTCTCACTGCTGCTTGATGACCTGCAGATTGCCTCCTTTAATGAAATGGAAATAGAGCAAATAGTCTCAGTCAGATATGGTAAAGTTGTATTTTCTGGGGACAGGATGTGGGCTGTGTGAAAGCATATTTCCTGCTGTGCTGACCTGAGGATTGGGTTATAAGTTGGTTATATCACTTCCCCCCTGCAGCTTTCTTGGCAGCCAAATGTCAGTCTGCCACAGTTTTATCCAGGAGTAGTAGATTACTTTATAGGCTTTGGTCTTTTAAGTAGAAACACAGACTCTTTAAACCATGAAGCACCCCGGGGAGTCCACCTAAACTCACAAACACATGGATACAGTGCACAAACATATATAACAAGGAAAAAAGAGAAGTCGAAAAGCAAATGGACAAGATATCTGAGACTTGCAGGGATGATCCTCTTTTCATCCTTGAGCCGAAATATAGCTTTTCCCCATCTGTAGACGCACACACACACACACACACACACACACACACACACACACACACACACACACACACACACACACACACACTCCTGTCTCAGATGGCCTCTAAGATGGCTTATCCATGGTGCCGTTGTCTAATCTTGTCTCATTAGTCTGATCTTACAAATACAGTAAGTAGCTTGTTTGAAGAATCCCATAATGCACTTAAATGTCTTCATACACAATCTTCTGGGGTTGAATTAAGGGTTAACTAAAAGTCCATGAGCTTGTTTAATTATTATGGGAGGCGCCAAATTGTTTGGCTTTTCCAAATAACAACTGCTGATCGGCCAAGAGACGTTTTACTGGAATTTTACTGGATTGATTTTTTATTTCATGGACGGTTCATAGAGACAGAAAATAGACAAAAATGAGAGTTGATGTTTAATATCTCAGACAAAGGAAGTGACTCATGAACTGAACTAATTTATTTATTATTGTATTATTATTATTATTATTTCTTCCTAATAACCTACTGATCTACTTACCTATCTATGTATCTGTCTGATTGACACATTTCTCAGTTTGAAATCAGAATAAATCTCAACATATTTTCCATCGTTCAGCTCTGACACACAACGTTTTACTGAATGTTTTTAAAATAGAAAGTCGATGAACTGTTTCCACAGTCTGAGCCTTTAACAGCGACTGAATAAAAACAGATAAACCAGTCCCTCTATTATCTGCTCTATCAGGGTGAAATCCTGCCTGAGGATCCACGTTCTGTTCTGGAGAACAACAGAACCCTCACAAGTTCTTCTTCCAACAACTATCAGACTTTTTTTTTTTTTTTTTTTACTTCAGTGTCAAAATTCATTTCTCCCGTGTGGCTCCTGTTTGTTCTTTCCAGACCCAGCAGATCAATCCATCATTTTTCATTTTCTCTGCAGACACACGACTGATGCGGCTTCTCTAATTATGCTCTGACCTGTTTTGGTTGCCATCATTAGTTGACAGAAACTAATTAGGCAGAGAGAGAGATGGCTTTGACCGGGCTTGTTAGTGTGCAGCCAGTCGTGGTTCACAAACCTGGGGATGAGAGCAACATATGGCTGACGATGCTCAGTGTGTGTCTGTGGGTGTTTGAACCGTGGGTGGGGCTGAGTTTTAGTCTGTTGCTGGTTGTGTTTTTGGTTTTGTCCCTGTGTGTGTGTGTGCGTGTGTGTGTGTGTNTTGCTGGTTGTGTTTTTGGTTTTGTCCCTGT
This sequence comes from Rachycentron canadum, assembly GCA_038496675.1. NCBI lineage: Eukaryota > Metazoa > Chordata > Actinopteri > Carangiformes > Rachycentridae > Rachycentron > Rachycentron canadum. The sequence continues at coordinate 27,389,787 of CM076649.1, forward strand.
GTGTGTGTGTGCGTGTGTGTGTGTGTTTGTGTGTGCGTGCGTGTGTGTTTGTGTGCGTGTGTGTGCGTGTGTGTTTGTGTGTGCGTGCGTGTGTGTGTTTGTGTGCGTGTGTGTGTGTGTGTGTTTGTGTGTGTGTGTGTGTGTGTTTGTGTGTGTGTGTGTGTGTGTTTGTGTGTGTGTGTGTGCGTGTGTGTGTGTGTGTTTGTGTGTGTGTGTGTGTGTGCGTGTGTGTGTGTGTGTGTGTGTGTGTGTGTGTGTGTGACATATGGAGTAATAACCACTCCAACTGTCTGCAGATCAATATGGAGACTTCTGTGCTAATCTCTGTCTCGTGGCTCTGGTCTCCTCTGTGCCGACACATCAGGGCCTAGTGGTTCGACCACGTCTTGCTCACTGGTTTGTGTGTTTGTGTTTCTTATACACTTTCTGTTTTGTCTTCTTCTTTTTAACACCTTACATTTTTATCTGGTTTTGTTCTCTTCCAAACATCCCCTCAATTTCAGCATTTTATTATTTTATCTTTCCTATTTTGTCTTTTCTTTGTTGTCGTTGACCTTTATCACTCTTTTTTTATCTTTGATTTCTAGTCTTCAGAGTCAAAATTCTAAATCATGACATTCAGGATAATGTTTCCTCAGTTCCTATCATTGTTGTGTTGCCTTTATTACTTATACTGTTTGTATAAAAAGTGTCATACAAATAGAGATTGATTGATTGAGCTCAGAAAAACCGTCCTGCAACTTAAAGTTCACAAGTTAAAACCTGAAAACTCTTGAACTCACAGTTCATGGTAATTATAAAGTAATTGGCTGAACTCTTCCCTCTTGTATGGAACTACTGTCACACTAAGGTTTGCCTCTGTCCCTGCCTCTTCAGATCCAGTCCATGGTCCCCAGAACGTGAACGTGGTGGATGTCAGAGCCCGACAGCTGATGATACAGTGGGACACGTTTGGGTACGCGGTGACGCGCTGCCACAGCTACAACCTGACGGTGCGTCCGGGTGGACACTCATTCATTACGCTCCACCATAACATGACTTTCTGTGACATTGGTGCCATCATTGTACGTCTTTTTTTTGTGGAAGGTCAGGTTCAGTTTTGCCAAGTTCATAATTTTAACATGTACGCTGAAATTTAAAATGTCACTTTAGACAGAAAACATCTTCAGAGGTGTCTCTGCTCACAGCACTTTATTATAAAATGTCTGGATATTAACATCACTGTTTTCTAGTCACAGACTCCACTCAAACACCACATTCAATAAAGGGGTATCCCATCCACAGTTTGCCTTCCTCCTGTGAGACGCTTCAATCAGTGACTGTGTTTTTAAAAGGTGAAGCTGCGGTTTGTGTTTTAACGGCACCTGGACAGGTGACAGTTGTGTGTCTGTGCTCTGCAACATGACGGCAGGAGAAGGCGCCAAAATTAGCGCGTTCACCCTGGTGAGGTGTTTACATCAATGCTGATCGGAGCTCAAGCCCATAAATATCCATGTCTACTGCAGGGTCATGTGACCCAGGTCTGAATGCTGATTGTAGCCTTTTCCACAGGTGACAAAGGCCAGTAGTAGGAGTTAGTGGGTCACAGTCTGTCTCTAAACCTGGACCTGGACTCTGGGTCTGTGAGGTGAAGCCAGTGCTGAAGAGCCTTAACCCTTCATCTCTCTAATGACCATCAGGGGGCGACTCCACTGGTTGTTAAAGAAGTCAGATTGTATTGAAGTCTATGGGAAAATGTCCCTACTTCTCCTTGATTTATTAGCTCAGTAAACGTTTTCCTAATGAGTTTATGGTCTCAGTCTCTAGTTTCAAGTCTTCAATACAACATGATGTTCATTTTTATAATGATGGTCCATTTAGAGGAAAATATTTGCACATTCATACATCACATCCGTACAGTCATACAGCGATGGAACAGCCATCAGGCACCCAGACTGGAGTGGACAACCCACCCTCCCTCCTGATCCACAGAGGAATAAAATGTCTTTCTGTCTGTTTTCCAGGTGCAGTACCAGTACGTGTTCAACCAGCAGGAGTTTGCAGCAGAGGAGTTGATCCAGACGTCGTCTCACTACACCCTGAGGGGGCTGAGGCCCTTTGTCACGGTCAGACTGCGGCTGGTCCTTGCCAACCCTGAGGGCAGCAAGGAGAGCGAGGAGATAGTCAAACAGACGGAGGAGGACGGTGAGTCAAAACATGTATTCAGATGGTTTTACAGCAAAGTGTATAACACAATGCTGGTCCGACCTGTAGACAATTTATAAGAGCCTCAGCTTTTCCAGCAGCTCTGAGTCTGGTCAGCGTCTCCTAGGAGAAAAACCCTCTGGCTCCCAGAAAATGATTCATTTTACTTATCTGACAGCAGCAGCCGCCGCCGCAGCAGCAGCAGCAGCTTGTTTAGAATAAACCGAAGGAGCACTGGCCACCAACAGAAACCCAGACATCTCCATCAGAGAGCACAAGATAAGGATGTCACAGTCCAACCCAGGTCTGACTGACAGGTGCAGGGACAGCAGAGCGGTCACCCCTGCCCACTGAGCACTGGACATTAAAACGTCCAGCTTGTGTTGGGATGTTGATTTTATATGTTGGGAAAAAGAAAAAATAACCATTGCATTTTTATTTATATTTCACTGGACTCTCCTCAAATGATCAGGTTACTTCACAGGTGGAAAGCAGCTCATTACATTAGTGCTTATTTATTATAACCTGAGTTAACCTGCAGGGCTGAGTGTTGGATCTATACATCTGCAACATTATTGTTATTATCTTTATTGAGTCACATATATAATTAGCTGAGTTTGAGCTTGAAGACTTAATGTGGCTGTAAAAGTCATTAAATTACTTTTAATATTTCTGAGCTTTTATCCCTCTATGAGCCAGGACTCAGTCTGACATCCACTGGTGGTTCTTTGCTTGAGGCTTAGCCTGAAAACCAAAGGAGACACAGCCTGAACTGCCGGGGCCCAAAACAACCAACCAGAGGAGATCAGACCTGCACAATCAGTTTATCATGAATTTGAATTTAATTTACCTTTGATTGTTGGATCTTTTACATTTAACTAACACAAAGGACTTTGTTACTTGGATTGACAAGTGCCATAACTATAAAGTATTATTGTTATTAGAATTATTAGATTATTATTAGACTTCTTGCTAACACGTGAGTAAATCAGAAGCAGATGAGCAGACGGTTGCAGTGTTTTGCAATGATGCAACTTTAACTGCGCCGCAGGAACCAACGACAGGAGCGACTGAGACAGAACCATCTGTAGAGACACTATATACTGTATATATCTATAATCACACAGGTTTCATCCCTGAATCAACCAAAATGTCCTGTTATTATGCCCCTGAGCAGCACGAGCCTCACACATCGACGTACTCCTCAGATTTGAATGCACCCCAGCAGTTGAAATGATTTGGAAACAACATTTGAAGCTCCTGTTTCCTTTCCAGAGGGCTCCGTGTTCGACTCAATTCAGAACAGAGTGTTTGCCCCAGCCGCCAACACGAATAATTCACCGCTGCTTCGCTTTTCTCCCAACAACACGCCCGCCATAAAATGGAATCGCTCGAATCCATTAGAGCGACGCCCGATAAGCAGGATAAAAAAAAAAAGCTTCTAATGATCCAAAATCTCTCATCTCTTTCTCACCGTCCTCGGGGCTCGTTGTTCTTCTCCTGATCTCATAACTAATATCCTCTGAATTTAGCTTCTGGGGAACATCACATCTCTGAAGCCTGAACCAGCTGAGCACACACACACAGACACACACAGACACAGACACACACAGACACACACAGACAGACAGACACACACAGACACACACAGACAGACAGACACACACAGACACACACAGACAGACAGACACACACAGACACACACAGACACACACAGACACAGGCTTCAGGTTTGTCTGAACCCTTTTAAAAAAGCGTGAACATTACTGGGGAGCAGCGATGGCTTTGGGGGGGGGGGAGGGGAAAAAGCCTTAATTGTTTTGTTCTTAATTGTTTTTTATTTAACCATCGTTAATCTCCTGGTTGTAATTCAGTAATTAGGGAACAGAACGGCAATTGTTCACACGGAGGCTAATTGCTGTTTGTACGGTAATGGCTTTATAGAGCTGGGGCTCCTGCAAATGAAGCTTCTCTCTCTCTCTCTCTTTCACACACACACACACACACACTCATATACATATATATATATATGTATGATTTTATTTTTAATATTTAATGTTGCTGATGAAATGGAAAATATACTTTCTCCCATTTTAATGGCTAAATTGGGCAATTTGCAATTAAAATATAAAATTGCCATTTTCTCCCTCTCTCTTGCACAGCACTAATTTTTCTTTAGTTTATTGCAGTAATATCAGAATAAGAGCTTCTCTGGTTTTAATCACGTCCTGTGTAATTGTTTCACCTACTGGAAGCTGCACATTAACGTTCGCCCGGTCACGTTCAGTCATGAGGCCTCCAGCTGTCTCACTGTCGCTGACTTGACTCACCTTATTTTGGGAAATCATACTTTTATCTTGGTTTGTTGCTGTTGGAAAGTTACAGATTTCTTGTGTTTACTCCCCTGAACTGATTTGCTTTTGTTCTGCTGCTAATTACCTCCCAGAGCGTTTCGAAGTTCAGATGTCTTCAGAAATATAAGTCAGGCTGAACCAGATTAAAGTTTTGCTTTGAAGCATGTAAAGCTCCTCGTGGTGGTGAGTTAAAGTTTCTCTCCAGACATGTTTTAAAATCCTCTGCCATGATAAATGTTTTGTTTAACATAGTTTTTACACATAAAAAAAAGTGAAAACTGAGACTGGAAGCAGTTCAACTTCCTGACTGAGAAACCTGGATCAGGCCTTAAGCCCCGCCCAGCACCTGCTGCTGAAGGTTGACAGGTGAAAGAGGACGGAGATCAGACAGGCTTAGACTCAGATCAGGACTCTGTTAAGACCAGAAAACAGACTAGCAGATGTATGAGAGCAGTTAGCATAGTTAGAACTTGCAGTGGTGTTAGCGGTTGTGCTAATGCTTTTTATCAGGCTCAGTCATTGGTTCAGTGGAAACACTCAGTCACGGTGTCGACTGATTATTTCACTCATTGTATGTTTGTTGTATAGAAAAACATCATGTGGGCGTTAGAAAGGTGAAACAAGGACACACTTTTCTACCTGTAAAAATCAAGAGAAGTAGTTTTATACTTTCACTGACTTGATTACTCAGACTGACGTTGGGCTGTTCTGGAGGCTGTGGCACAAAAAGCATGTTTGTGCACATATATATAGTGTGTGTGTGTGTTTGAATTGTCTGTTTTCCTTCCTTGTCCTCCATTTTGCTCCAGCTGTCCATCTGTTCATAATGGCAAAAGACAATTTGAAGCCACGAACACACACACATCCACAAAAACCTACAGAGACTTGCCTCAGAGACAAATGTCACGTCCACTTATTGTACACACCAGCCTCTTAACCTAACCACGAAACACCTATTTGTCAGGTAGCTGTCAGGTCGCCTGAATGCAGCCGCTTCACCTCCAGGCCTTTATTTATCACGTATGTGCCAGAGGACGTCAGTGGAACTTCACCTCTTCCTCTAAGAATTACATCAGCAGCAGCTCATGTATCATCATTGAGCCGAATGTTTAAAGGTTTTATACATTTAAACACCAAAAGCCGTCTTTCTGTTTGTGTTGTTCTGGAGCTGATTTGAAGTTTCTGTCTTTATCTGATCATGAGTTGTTTTTTTTTTCCTTCTCCCTGAAAAATCAGCTCCAAATCTATGAGGGACAAAAATGACATAAGTATAAATGAATAAATACAAAAATAAATAATTTAATACATAAATAAATGCAAAATAAAAACATTTTGGTAATGAAAATGCTATTTCTGTATTTATGCATTTATTTATTTGTTTGTTTATTTACATATTTATGTACTAGAGTCACAGCACTGCAATAAAGGTAAAAATACCAAAATATTTTTAATTAGCATTTATTTATGTATTTGATCACTTATTTCTGCATTTATTTATTTATAGTTATTCTAGATTAGATATTGGAAAAAAACAGCAACGATCTAAAGACAATGTGATTTTTGGAGGCGTATTCGCTCCCCTGGTTTGAGAGGTTTTAAAATCTGAGAAAATAAACTACAAAGTGGTTTTATAGCAATGATAACATCAAATGATAGGTTGTTTTTTCCAAAGCTGCTGATAATGGCTTAATTCACGTTGTTTTTATCTATCAGGGTAGATATCCTATCAGTGGTTAAGCGCTTCTCAAAGTCAAACAGCAGATATTAAATATTAAAACACAACCTTAAATCTCCATATTTGTGACATGTTTATATTCATATGAACAGCCCTGTTTTCTATCAGAGAGAAAAACTCCTCTCTGTGCGAGAACAATCACAGTCATTGAGATTTAATAATCCTTTTATCTTCAGAGTGCGGGGCCTTTTCTGAGATAACAGCACAAGAAAAACAACAATCAGAGACATCAGCTTTTATTATCTGTTTCTCAACAGCTGTCACTTCTCTAAAAGGCGAATTCATCAAAGTGCAGTTAGTTGCAGGAGTGCACTTGTTTATGGGCTTTTAATCACTTTAACCATTTATTTGGCGCATAGAGCATCAGAGGATCCTCTCAACCCACAAACCACTGAGTAAAGTATTAAGCGATAAAACAGAATGAAAGGAAGATTCACACTTTATCAGTAACTTGGCTTTGTTGGTGCTGCTTTGTGTTTTGTGGATCTTTAAACCAGAAAAGACCCTTTTGACTTTAACACTCCTGTGTTTGTTGTCACCTGTTTGTGGCATCACTGATGTGTTTTTGGAGATGAGGCTGTCTCAATCTGAATGTTAACAGAAGGAATTTTAATCTTTTCTTAGATATATCATCTTCTGTTTGGGAGCAAAGGTTCCCACTTTCCTTTGGAAAACACAGACGTCTAAAATAATGAAAAATAATACACATCTGTCCCGTAATCTTCATGTCACGATGTGTAATTTAATCTTAATCCAGACCCTCATCATCGAGCGCTAACTGCTGCTTTTTAAAATGTGTTTATTTGGTCCAGTGATGAAATCTGAAACAACAAGAAGAAGGTAAAACAAACACACTAATATATCTGGATTACAACATGTTTCCACATGTGTACATGAGACTGAATGAGGTGTTTCATCCCAAAATATGACATCCATCATCTAAAAAGAGAAAAAATCTTATGGAGATTTAATAAAGGTCCATACAGTCTAAAGGTAGATGTTAAAGGTCCATACAGTCTAAAGGTAGATGTTAAAGGTCCATACGGTCTAAAGGTAGATGTTAAAGGTCCATACGGTCTAAAGGTAGACCTCCATGTGGTCTCTGATTATAAAGCAGGTCTAGGTTCTATATTAAAACAGTGAAAGTATCAAAGGTCTCAGTCACAGAGAAATGCTCACAGCCTGTTTTCAGAAACCAGCCTCAGGACTTCTGGACCTTTGCGATGTCACAACAAAGCAGTTACGACTGTCAAGCCCTGCCCACCAGGAGCCACCATCCAAACTTGCAGGATTTGGTTCCTCTAGATGTTTATCTGAAATCTTCTATATTTTTATTGGATCAGAAAGGATCAGATCTCTTCTGATTGGCCGACTGACATGTTGCCTGAGGAAGGAGACTGGAGGAGTTAAAATATGGGACCTTTAAAGAAGCAATTATGAAAGTTTTTAAAATATAAACTGACAAAATATTGAAATTCTTCTCAGACAGGGCCACTTTGTTAATGCTGATAATGGTGGATTCAAAATAAGAAAACTTATTTATAAAAGCTTAAGCACAGCAGCCTCAGCAGTGACAGGATAAATCAAATACTTTTATTTTGCTGAACTGCCACTAAGCTGCTGCAAAATATTCACGCCTGGCTCGATTAAACATCCTGCAAATAATCCCCAACATCACTAATAACCATCACTTCAATGTACTTTTTGCTCCCAAGTAGCTTTTACAAAGATCGAGCCTCGCAACTAAGGATAAAAATCAAAATTTCCATAGAAACAACCGGTTTTTATTGGTCATCGGAGTGAAAACACACAGAGGGACAGAGAGAGATGAACGAGCCAGAGAGGAAACCAATTTGAATTTGAATTGAATGAAGGAAAGGAAGAGAGTGAGGGGTTAAAAAATAGAAAAAAGAGAGGGAGAGAGAGAGAGAGAGAGAGAGAGAGAACTGGCTTAATAAAGGAGGCCATTCATTGTGCAGCATGGTGGAAGTTAATCAAGTTATGATTAATGTGTTACAGCTGCTGTTATCTTTTCAGTGAAGCCTGTTTTCGTCTGTCTCGGCCCCCACAGTGTGCACACACACACGCACACACACGCACACACACACACACACACACACACACACACACACACACACACACACACACACGTACAAGTACCCAGCAGATACACAAGTGTGTTGTGTGAATCATGATGCAAACACATTGGAAAGCAGCATGCCTATGTTGGTACACACACACACACACACACACACACACACACACACACACACACACCAGACATCCAGGTAGACGCTTTGTATCATAAGGAGAGTGCATACACAAACACACACACAAAAGTGAGTGATAAGGTGTTGAATAAAAATGGCAGCATCTAATTGCGTTTCTTTGTTAGGGTAATTTGATATGCTCCACAGGCTGGGGCCTTAATCAACACCTCGGAATTACTAATCATAATATTCTTCTGTCAGACTTCTCTGACACTCTGCTACTGTGTGTGTGTGTGTGTGTGTGTGTGTGTGTGTGTGTGTGTGTGTGTGTGTGTGTCTGTGTTGTGCGTCTCCATATCGCTGACTCACAGAGTCATGGGGGATTTTAACCCCTGACTTTTGGATCAAAACATGTTTTCTATAATGTCGTTATTTCAAGTTTGTAACACGGCGCGTTGTCACATTTTTGTGTAAACACGACAAAAACATCTCACCTGGCAGGTGACAGGTTTCACTGCTGTTGTGCAGTTACGAGGTTTCTTCTAACTCATAAATAAAACCTCACCCTGTTCATAAAAATGACAAATTGTACCGAACATGAACAGCAAAGTGTAACAGCAGCAAACGGTGAATTAGTCATTTCAGTTCAAGTTAAATTACACTTCTGTATAGATCTGTGTCTACATATACTGAAAGTGTGGGAATAATTGTGCAAAGGTGAGCCTTAAAACCAGCTGTCAGGACTTCTGGAACTTTTGTGATGTCACAAAAAGCAGTCACCGCCCTCGGACATGCCCCAAGCCCGGCGAGTCATTATTATTATTATTATTATTATTTAACACTTCATTTCAGCCGTCTCTGGGCCAACGGCCTTGAAATGAAGCTAAATTCCCCAGAGCTGTTGCACCTGTCAGCTAAATATGGAGCTCAATATGTGCAAATGTGCACCAAATGTAGTTTACAAAAAATGAGGAGGGAGAGCGAATTAAAGCAAACATTTAAAAAATAAATGTAAAAATGCATTTGAGCAGGAAAAACCTTTGATTTTACTTTTGACTCATGGCCTTTCCCCTGTCCTTCTTTCATATTAGACAAAGTAATAATGACAAGAAACCACAGTCAATACAAAGAGTTTTAAAGATAATTTTGAGGCTGAAAAAATGTCTTTTTTTAAATACTGGGCAGTGAACAAAAAGCAGTGCCAGTCTCTAAAAGAACTGGTCATTAATAAGAGGATCACGATCCGGACCCAGACATATAACCTTTGAATTATTGAGAATTATTTTGTTTTGAGGAAGTGTTTCGATGTTCATCGACAGCTCTTCAGGCATTTACAGCATTGGTCACATGATGCTGCTCCTGTTTGTTATGAAATCAAGAAGCTTCGCTTTTTTATCATATTTTCATTTTATGAAATGAAACAAACCTTTTTCTGAAGTTCTCTCCTATGTAGTTCATATATTATCACATATATATTATCATACATATATTATCTTCATATTATAGTTTACTACTGTTACTATATAGAAAAGGTTATTGTTATGATTATATATTGATTGTGTTTTCTGGGCATTATAAAAATAAACACACTGGCTGTACCAGAAGAGCCGTACTTGACCTTCATCATCACAGTGACAACAATAAGTCGAGTCTTAGTCAGAAAAGATGGTGATTTGGGTTAAAATAAGTTCTTCCTCAACATTAGATGATCTCTCATAAACACTGCTCTGTGATGATCGTCCAGCCCAGCCTCCTCCTCCCCCTGAATAAACGACATCACGTTTCCCTTTGCTCCTGTCATCGTTTTTACTGTTGCCTAGCAACAGAGACTAACGATGAGGTCATAGTGACCTGCTCACAACCTGTGGGCTCGTTTTTCGAGAGGATAATTTGTGTATTAATTTTAGTTTCGGAAGTTGTTTTTCTTTGTGTGTGTGTGTGTTTTCAGTCATGGGTGATTGTGAGGACGTGTTTAAACGTGTTTGGCGATAACTGTGATGCAGCGACGCTCAGCCCAGGACAAATCCCCCTGAGGTGACAATAAAGTAAATCTTATCTTAAGTTAAGGAAAGAGGAAACACGGCTGTAAACGTCTCAGTTCAGACACAGGGAGAAATTAAAGCTCATTTACATTCAGTTTGATCACAGAGCAACAGCTGAACGAGCTCAACTTCCTCCATCAGCAAACAACCTGATTCAAGGTCAGAGGTCACAACGCGGCAGAAAATATTCCTGCAACTGCTGAGTGACGCTGACGTGAAGAGTGAAAATAAAAAGGGAGGAAAGGCAGCACACACACACACACACACACACACACACCACTGTCTGTCGCCTTCTCTTCAACATTTAGAACAATTCACACCCCTCTGTGTGCGTCTGTGTGCACTATAGTTCTAGGTGTCAATGTGTTTGTGTGTAACAGGATGTAACTTTGTGTATATGTGTGTGCTTGACAACTTGCCTGACAAGGTGTCTGACACTTCTCTCTCTGTAAGTCTGTGTGACAGGCTGAACACGCAAACACACACACACACACGACTCATTATAGTAAAGTCTACCTAGTAACACGGGTGTGTGTGTGTGTGTGTGTGTGTGTGTGCGTGTGTGTGTGTGTGTGCGTGCGTGCGTGCGTTCGCGTGTGCGCAGCAGTGACTCTGTCTGGCCCTTGTGTGTGTGAAGGGAGGTGGGTTGTGCAGTGATGTCATCATGATGCTGCACAGACGTGGTCGACTCCAGGACTTTCACTTTTTATACAGTCACACTTTGCACTGTTAGGTCTCATCCTCCAGTTGTGTCACATTAAGGCTTTTCTGTTATTTCATCCCTTTGTGTTTTTTTTTTTAAATGTCCCCAAGTCTCCTCATCTTCAGACTCAGCTCAACCTCAGCTCATTATATCTGTGACTCAGTTAAGACTCTGTTCACTGTAATAGGGGATAGTATCTCAGAGAACAAGAGGAAACTAAAAACACAGTGAATTTCTCCTTATTTTCTAGATAAAAACACTGTAAACCAGAATAACCAAAGAAAACTTCAACACAGAAAGTTCCACACATGTGTTTGTGTTGTTCTAGAGCTGATTTGAAGTTTCTCTCTTTATCTGATCTGAGTTCTGCTCATTCTTTGGAGCAGTAATGATGAAAAATCAGCTCCAAAGCCTCTAATGCTCTAAATATCTTATTGTCCATGTCTCTCTGTCTTTATTCTGTCACTACAATAAACTCAGAGCAACTTCTCCTCACTCTGAGATCAGAAAAATACAGGATTGATCCCATTGACTTTGGCTACAAGCAGCTGACAGCTAGGCCTCTGAAGGAGACACTCTGATTGGCTGTGACATCACCCACTGGAGCCAATAGGAGTGTCCAATGTAGAGACGTGACTCTAGACGTCTCTATCAAAGATGGAGGATGAGAATGGATGGATAAACACACAGAAGTAAAGCAGCAATGCTCCAGTCAAAGGCTCAGACTGATCCAGATCTGAACTAACTTCCTTCAGGAGTTTATCACTGAAGTCAGTGTCACACAGGACAAATCAGGGCTTGTTAGAAAGAGCTGATTCTCTAGTTGAAGGAGAAACAAACAGCTCCTCCATCAGGAGAACGAGGCTCTGAAGACGACAGGATGGTCTGAAGCAAATATGCTTTCGTTGGCTTAATAGAGTTAAATATGAAACTTTACGAAGTTTGTTTTTTTCCAATTAAATATGTTCTTGTCCCTAAAGTCAGTGGACTGTGTAGACGAAGGACTGCAGCTGCTGTAGTTTTCAACAGCCTCAAATTCAAGCTTGAAGTTGACACTTCAATCTGAAAGTCATTGTTTCATTTCAAGTTCGGAGCAGTTGATTAAAGAGGCAGGAAGAGAAAAGCTGCAAATCGGTAGAAACTGCGCTGGAATCCATCTGAACGTTTTCCCCTGACAGGAGGCCGTCAGGTTGTTGATGTTGAATTAGTGATTGACTTTGTAAGCTAATAAACTTTTGGTTTGAGGTATTCCATCCAAATGAGTTTTGTTTGCAGGGCTCCCTGGCTGCGAGTCAGAAAATGTGCCTACGTCCCCAAGAAAATCACAGAGGCTGCTCCAGTTCTGTCTCAGCAGTTGTTCCATTATTCACCGTCCACAGGGCTGCTTTAAGATTTATCTCTGCACGACATCATTACAGCTTGTCTGTCTCCTGTTCGGCTCAGGATGAGGCCGGTTTAATTTCACCACATTACTGCAGCACCTGAGAGTCGGAGCTCGCTGTGGTTAAACTTGCCCTGACGTGTGTTGTGAAGCATCAGAAAGCTGATTACGAACCCAGCAGAAGCTCTGATGAACTTCTTTCTCATGCATTTGTCAGGAGATGACACACAATGGAAAGTAATAATCTACAACGTTTTTGTGTAATCGAACAAGCGACGAAGACGCCACATCTTAACCGAAAGTCTTCATCATTGCATCACATCTCAGCTATATTTCTCTGTCTGCTTTTATAAAACCTCAGTCAACAGTCGGTGTTTGATGCAAAGAAGCCGAGTTCACTTCTTGCTGTGTTCTTGTCAGCAAAACCTAATATATACCGCAAATGAAAATTCAGCCCTTCGCAATATAAGAAAGATAATAGAATATCATGTCATTCATAATTGTTGTAAATGTCTTTCATGGTAAATCTTTCTGAAGGAGGCAGCAGATCTCATCCTGCTTCACACAAGAAAAAAAAAACAGAATTAGATTTTGGGAAACTCAATATTTCTGATGAGTAGGTTCCCAGATATTTGAAACTTTTGCTGCAGTCAAATAATACAATTAAATGATGAGAAACTGAAGTGAAATTTAATATACACTCCTTCCTCTCTTTCACTTTCATTCCTTTTCCCTTCAACATATTGCTTCCCTCAGAAGTTATTTTCTTATGAATATTTAGGACGACAGGATGAAGTCCGTCCCAGTCTGTCACCAGTGTATTAGTCTGGTAGTCGACTGTGGGTTTAAAGCTGCTATTGTGCATTTCCTTCTCCTCATTCTCTGCTTGATACTATTTCCAAAGGTTTGATTTTATTTTAAGAACAAAAAACCATCTCAGTGTAGTTTGACATCTCCTCTCAGGCTGAGCTCTGAGCTCTAGAGACAATAGGTCAGTCAGCCAATCAGAGGAGAGGATCTCAGCCTCTCTTCTGATTGGCTGACTGTTCTCTGAGTGATCCAACAGAAAGCAGATTTCAAGTAAAACTCTTCTGTAATGTCAGCTGGTGCTTGAGGGTGTGGCTGAGGGCGGTGACTACTTTGTTGTGACATCACAAAGTTCCATATGTCCTCAGTTCCTGAAAACAGGCTGTGAGCATTTCTCTGTGACTGAGACCTTTGATACTTTCACTGTATTAATATAGAACCTGGACCTGCTTTATAATCAGAGACCACATGGAGGTCTACCTTTAGACTGTATGGACCTTTAACATCTACCTTTAGACTGTATGGACCTTCAACATCTACCTTTAGACTGTATGGACCTTTAACATCTACCTTTAGACTGTATGGACCTTCAACATCTACCTTTAGACCGTATGGACCTTTAACATTTACCTTTAGACCGTATGGACCTTTAACATCTACCTTTAGACTGTGTGGACCTTTAACATCTACCTTTAGACTGTATGGACCTTTAACATCTACCTTTAGACCGTATGGACCTTTAACATCTTGAACAGCTGCACTTTTATTCTGAGATTATGCTTAAGTCACTTTAAATAAATATGATTATTGTAGCTTCCAGCTCATTTTTATGCCACTAATCCTCAAATGTTACTCATATGTTTATTGCCAAAACTTTTGATGTACTCAGTTTACTGTCTATCTCTATATATAGAGAGTGAATGTGAGTATATACGCTGTAAAGCATTGTCATGTTTTGTGTGTCTGCAGTGCCTGGCTCTGTGCCGATGGAGTCTCTGCAGAATACACCCTACGAGGAGAAGATCTTCATGCAGTGGAAAGCTCCCAATGAGACCAACGGGATCATCACGATGTACGAGGTGAGTCAAAGCCTTCGAACACGGCTCGCACACGTGGGAAACTTTACCAGCGTCTGAGTCAGGTTGGTTCAGCTCCTGCTGGGAGGCTTTTTCAATATTATCTACAAACTGCATGTCGAACATTAGAATTTACAGCAGCTTTCAAGAGAGATTTTTCCTTTTCTAAACACAGATAACATTTTGGATTGAAAGCATTGGGCTATGACTGTGTGAAGCAGAGGGTTACAGGTTTGATCCCAGGTTTAATGCTGATCTCATGTCTCAGATCTTTCATTTCACCTGCACTGGCCTCTCAGCAGATTTCTTTCTGCGTTATTACAACTGCAGCAGAAGCGCCAGCATCTGTCTGTGTGTCTGTCCTCATACCACAAACCAACCAGACCTGTGTGGGACAGAGCAGACGGACCGAGGCGGATGTCTTTGTAGTTTTATCAGAGCAGCACAATGATTTGAACATAGTTTTAGACCATGACACAGGTAATAAGAGAAGAGAGGGGAGATGGAAACAGCTGAACAAGAACAATTAAGAACAATTAAGAGAGGGAGGAAGGAATATAGTCACAGTTAACAGGAGACAAGTGAAGGAAACGTGAGGATGAGAGTGTGTAAGAGTAAGGTTGGAGGGGTGAGACCTGAGAATCAGCTTCAGGTTTTTCAGCAGAACGTTTTCTGATCATCGTCAACAGCAAATGTTAAATATTTTTTTTACCATGCTAATGTTGGTAACTTCTTCTCTGTGACCTGACCTGAATTCATTTTGACTCTATATCAACAACCCAAAAAACATACAAAACACATAAAATCCCAATAGTTTGAAACTACAAGATAAATTTCAGCAACAGGAACATTTGTCATTGTCATGATCCTAGCACATCACTGTCAGATCATATTGGTATCAAACGTGTGTTATGTCCAGGAATAGACAGGAACACTCCAATAAAATCAGAGATGAGCTGATGTGGCTGTAAATTCTTGGAGGGAGAAAAGTGGGGCTGGGAAATGGAGGGAAAGTGGAAGAGAGACTTCTCCCCTGACAGTCCTTGAGACAATGTTAGGAGTTAGTGAGCTAGAGACAGGCTGAGAGGTGTGTGCGTGTGTGTGTCTGTCTGTGTGTGTGTGTGTGTGTGTGTGGTTATAGACAGTTTATTTGGGTTGAAGTTGAGTTGAGCCCTCTATCTAATGAATTATTGACCTGTTCTCTGTCTCCTGTCTGCCTCTTATATCACTGCATCAAGGAGCTACCTCACACCAAGACCTGGCAGGACTATTAGTGTGTGTCTGTGTGTGTGGAAGAGAGTGAAGCACCAAGCAAAGCAATGTGTGTTCATGAATAAGTTGGTGAGCTTTTTAGTGAAAAGTGTGCGTGTGAGGAGTTAGTAAAGTAGTTGGTGAATGTGTGAAATGTGTGTGTCTGTGTGTGTTAGAAACAGATCTAAGTGTGTGAACATGTGTGTTCACTGCGTGTCTAGAGTTGGAAAAACCTTCATGTGTTTGAATGCAGGACAGAAAGTTTTTACAATCCCCATTTTCTCTTTTTCTCTCACTTTATTTCAAATTATGAAACATAGTGTCTGTCACCTCTTTGATATTTTATTTCATATCATTATTTGAATATATTTAGTCTAAAGGTAGATGTTAAAGGTCCATACGGTCTAAAGGTAGATGTTAAAGGTCCATACAGTCTAAAGGTAGATGTTAAAGGTCCATACGGTCTAAAGGTAGACCTCCATGTGGTCTTTGATTGTAAAGCAGGTCTAGGATCTATATTAATACTGTGAAAGTATCAAAGTGCATTTTCTGTGTCCTAAAGATGTGAATAAAAGTGTTGAGCTGTCATACGAACACAACCCTGACACATGAGCAGAGAGGATATGACGTCATTGGCAGGTGACCACTGAGATGAAGCTTTACCAAGATTAATGTCAGTGATTTCTCTGGTTTGACACCAGGTACCAGGTAGTCAAAGTATCAAAGGTCTCAGTCACAGAGAAATGCTCTCAGCCTGTATTCAGAAAATGAGGACATATGGAACTTTGTGATGTCACAACAAAGCAGTCGCTGCCCTCAGAGATGTCCCCAAAGAATATGAGACCTTTAAAAGTGGAGAGAGCACGTGAAGTTCCAAAATAATTTGAACTTCATTTTGTACTAGAGCCTTTGTTAATGTTCATTTTCATTATTTGTTTTCTTTTCTATTAATCTGTCTATAAAAGTATAAAAAAAATGTCTAAACTGGTTTCCCTAAACTGCTTGTGTTGGTCGAGCAACAGTCCAGTGCACAAAGACAAATATAAAACTGAGAAACGATTCTTCACAGTTTCACCTTTCACCATTAGAACTTATAGTTGTGTTCTTAGGGAGGAAACAGCCAAAACGACTTCTTCTGCTTTTATCAATTCTTTACTTTATATATATTTGCTGTTTTGCTTCTTTGTCAGACACATTTTGCAAATTTTAAATCACAGCGTTTTCATCTTGACTGACAGTTATTGATGTATTTTGTGTTTTATCTGCCTTGTTCAGCTCATCTCACAGCCTCATAACACAAGCACATCTTATTTTGGCAGCATCTTCCTCCATATAATTGCCTTTATTTTCTCCTAAGCCCTTTCTACCTCCTAACATCAATCTGCAGTCTCTCTCCTCTTTCTGCGCAGTACAAAGACCACTCAGTCCTGTCTCTGAGACCTCCATTAGACCTCCACCCAGAGCTTAAAAAAACACTCCGCAGTCTATGAACCTCATGGGACCATCATCGTGTGTGTGTGTGTGTGTGTGTGTGTGTGTCGGTTTCATTAATATGAATCTAAGCTCTCTGCCCTCTCTGCCCGGTGGAGGCGGCACGACTCGGCATCATCTGTTAAACATATCAGAGCCTCAACACAATGCGCTGCTATTAGAGATAATTACTATAATTGTAGCTATTGACAGGATTAAAGGCATCATCTGCAACATCTAAAGGGGCTCTTGTTGTGTCCTATCCCGCTCTGTTGTCTCTTATGCTTTCTTTTTTTTTTTTTTGCCCCAAACCCCATGTGTTCCTCGCTTTTAAGGAGGGGAACCAGATAAATTACGCCTCGGACAATGAGGCAGAGAGGTGGGCAAGGAGAGATAGATGGGTGGAGGTGGAGAATTGTGAGGAGAGATAAAGATAGAGAGGAGAAGGAAGGGAGAACTGCATGAGGAGATAAAACGCATCAAGTGAGCAATTGGAAACGTGTCAGAAAGAGACAATGTTCATCCTATGGCACCATTACATGAATTAATTCAGTGTGCAAATATGATCACTTCATCTCTTGTATCTATTACTATAATTGCAGCTAATTACAGGATTAAAAGGAAACATCTGGGTGAGATCTAAAGGGACCAAACCCCCCCCCATCCCCTGCCGCCTCTCGCTCCCTCTTGTCCTCTATTCATCTGAGAAAGGATAAATGATGTCGAGGGAAGTGTGATGGGAGGAGGAGGAAGTTTGAGGTGAGGAAGAATAAAATGTCGAAGAACAAAATATCACTTTTTTTAACAGATGAATAACCAGAGTGAGGAGGGATTAGTCTTATGATCACCGCCAAAAAAATCTGATTGATGGGCAAATAACGAGTATTATTTAGGATTTGGATCCTTAAAGTTCATCCAGACATATTTTACTCTGTAAAAATACTCAGCTATGGTTCAGATTCTGTTTAACTGTTTTTTTACTTTACTTCCTGGTTGAAAAACCTGGATCAGGCCTTAGCCCCGCCCACCACCTGTCGGCTCGAGGTGACAGTTGAAAGAGCAGAGAGGATGAAGATGGTCAGAGGAGGAAACATTAGAGAGACTCAGCCTCATGTTTGAGACCAGAATCAGAGACCAGCAGACAGATCAGAACAGTTATCACAATGGTTAAATTTATTGTTCGTGCTGTTTGTTAGCTTGTAAATGGCAGTGGCGGACACAGTGTTAGCGGTTGTGCTAATAGCTAGCTGCAGTTGGGTGGGTTTAAAACTGTGCTGTGGGATGTGTCTGATGAATAAAAACAGAGAAACTTTAGTCCAGTTTAAGGATTTTCATTTACTAGTTTCTTCCAAGTGCATGTTGTGTTAACGCTGCTGGGAAAAGAAAAAGACGAGAAAATCTGGATGTATAACTGAAGGCGTCCTCTGTAATTGGTTTAATAAATGTGCATCATCTCCCATGTAAGACCCCCTGCAACTTTAGCTCCCTTCTGACCTCTAAGACACAGCGGTTGCTGAACTGAGAACAGACGAGCGCTCGAACACGCTCACGGATCATGACCTTGTCAATCCCTTCTTTGATTGCCTCATCAAATCGCTGGAGCGTTGCAGGTCGTCGGCGTTCGCTAGCTTCCCCCCTGCTGCTTCTCTGTGAAGTTACTCCTCAACGCCTGCTAGCTGAACAGATGCTGCTGCTAACATCGATTAGAATAAAAGAGGTGAAGCGAATCACGGGATTCTTCCACCAACAGGTCAAAGATTTTTTATCTGGTCCAGGCATTCATTTGTCTTCCTTTGTGTTAATTACCATGAACATTTATCAGACTGCGGAGGCCACAAGTCTCCTCAGTGCCTGGTTATTGACTAGAAAACACCATCTCCTCTCATTTAGAGCAGGTAAACCTGTGGTGTGGAGGCAAATGGAGACCAAGTGATCAAAAGAGGCTAAATTAGAAAA
The DNA here is from genome assembly GCA_038496675.1 of Rachycentron canadum. Classification (NCBI taxonomy): domain Eukaryota; kingdom Metazoa; phylum Chordata; class Actinopteri; order Carangiformes; family Rachycentridae; genus Rachycentron; species Rachycentron canadum. The sequence continues at coordinate 27,408,956 of CM076649.1, forward strand.
ATATCTCCTCAACAGACAGAAGTAGGAGGTTCATGTGTATCAGGCCATCATGAATGGAAAAGAAAAAAAAGCCACAAGAAAAAGATTTATTCTCAGATAACATTTATACATGAAGTGGATGGGAGGCCCTCAGTGACTCACCAGGTGGAGGTCATACCACAGATACCACTGTTCAAATCCAACCTGCAGCACTTTGCTGAAATGAAACTAGATTGACATTAATGAGATTAAAGAGTCTCATGTTCTTCTTTAAGAAATAAGGATAAATAAAGTTCTCAGAGTTTCACATGGACACAGTTTGAAACTAAAGAGGAGCTAAAACTTCTTATCAGAGCTGCAGGTTCAGGTCAGTCCAGACTCCTGAGGACCAGATCATTTACAGTTGGACCAGTTAGTTCTTCCTGGTATCAACAGGTTACACTTCAACACGCCTGTACCTGACTGGACTGAGACACAATAATCTGATCTATACAAACAGACAAAAAAACGGGTGACGTCCCGCTGGGTTCTAACCATTTATTTATCAGATGAGCCCCTGAAAAATCAGCGTGGACGTGACCTGAGAGGACAGGAGCCTCCTCAACCAAAGGACATTTTGAACAAGCACCGAATGAGATGTATTCGTGTCCTGTAGTGGACAGTGATGGTCCATCAACAAACAACCACAATGATGGTCAAACTCTTTACCAACGATCTCCATGAAAAAGATAAATTCATCCAGCCAACGTTGAGTTCTTTGTCCCCTGTTGTGTTTCCTTGGGCATCGCTGACTTCCTGTTTTGCCCTGGAGCTGGTGAGCTTCGCCGCCACTGCCGCTCAGTAAACAATGAAGGGAATCGATGGCGGGATCGCCTCAGGTGACGGCTGCTCTCCTAATGAGAATCAATCACTCCGTTGTTCAGAAACCAGGGATAAGAGAAGAGAATGTAACAACTATATGTCTGCTTCTTCCTACAGAAATCAACTCGCTGAAATAAATGCCAGAGTGGTTGCCAGTATTGATTCTGGTGATTGATTAAAGGCTCCAGTTGAGGAGAGAGGAATTGAACAGTAAAGTTATTCACACACGAGGCCGGAGCAGAATAACTACCAGTAGCCTATCGCTGGGTGTGTTGGATTAAACAGCTCAAAGATTTGTCAGCAAAACTTTCTCATATATATATATATATTTTTTTTTTTTCCTTCAGTGCTGAAGCAGCTGGAGGGTTAAGTGCCTTGAAATGTATGGATGGTCTCATTCAACAAGTCCTCATATCTAAATAACATAACAGGAAATGACTTTGGTTCCATTCATGGCACAAACCACAGGTCACGTTCTGGCCCTGTAAAGTCGCCTTGAGTGAAGAGCTTGTCCTTGAAATACAAGACTTCTGTGGACCCAGAGTCCAGCTCCTCTTTTATATCCAGTCTGGTTAGAGCCCATCCCACGAGTAGGGGACTCTCCGGTTTGTCTCTGTCCCTTTGTTTCCCGTCTCTCTACACTCATGTCTACTAAAGGTGTAAAATGCCCAAAAAAACTAAACTAGTTTTAAAGTAAAATGATCTCTGTCCAGTGTTGAGTGTCATCATCGTTTCTACACGTCCCAGTTTCTGTTTTCAAACTGAAAGTGTTTGTGAAAGTCAAAAGCTCAGAGAAATTGTCTTTTCAAAGTAAAACATATAATTGTGGATGTGGCCTTGGCCTTCAGGGGTCGCCCAACTCTTCTGTTTACATGAGTCACTGCACAGCCACACAGCTTCACTGACAAATAGCTTGTTTGTCAGACACACACAGACACACACACACACACACACAGTTTCTCCAACATCTGAAAAGAAGCAGAGGATGAAATCATCCAAAACACACACAGACACAAACAGAGACAGAGTCAAGTCACTGATACTGAAGAGAGAGAATCAGTCTCCATCACGTTCGTCTTCCCTCCATCCTCTCTCCCTTCATCCCTCTTTCCTCCGTATTGTTTTTCATTTCTGTCAATAATGGTCTATATTTAGTGGAGCTTTCAGTCCTTGAGCTGCTGACCCTGTTTACTCTGTCACCCTGCCCGTCTGGCCTGCAGGGGATGGCCTCGCATCATTTACACCTGTGTGTGTCTATTTGTGTGTACTTGTGTATGGCAATGCGGCCCTGCTCTTCCTTTGTGCGTGGTAGGTTTTAGAGTTCGTATTTGTTTCATCCTGGTGTGGTTCAGACTGCAGAAGAAAAGAGGTTTGTGCTGCTGGTGAGTTCCCTGACTTCCTCTTCGGAGCCTGTTTTTTAAACAACACAACACTGAAGTAAATGTGTTTAGTCACAACTGTTTGATCAATGCATTAAAAATACAAGAGGCGGTTGAGCTGCTATTGATTTTATCATTGTGTCAACAACAGAACTCCTGGTAGGAAATGAGCCGAGAGACTTTTCCTTTTCCTGACGATGCGGCAATGCGAGGAAAACGATGCATTCAAGTGCTCCAACTTTGAGGTTCGTCGTAGTTTTTATTCCCTCCAGTAGGGAGCGAATAAGTGTGACAGAGGTGTAGAGCCGTGACGTGGACAGAGAGAAGAGGTCGGGGGCTTTAACTTTGGTGACCACTTTTTGTTTCCTGTTTGCTACTTTTTGCTGAAAAAAATCTTCCTTAGTAATTATTAAAAGAAATAATATTAATAATGATAAAAAATAGAAATAATAAAGTGCTCTGTGGCTTCATTTGCACTCTGTATTGTTACAGCACTGGATGTGGGACACCAATGTTTTTGAGATGTTGAAGTGGGTCATGAGTTGGATGAACCACAGAGTAAACACATTTGTAAATGAAAAGGGAAAAAACTCAGCCACAAAGATGCAGCTGAACTATATAAATAATAAGAAATGTTTATATCAAAGGAAATAAATGAGCAACAATAAGTACAAGTCTCTAAAAACACATCTGAGCCCAGTGAAGCAAGACGTCACTAATCTGTCTGTCATCACAGACACACACAGACACACACACACAAGAGGGTAATAGTTAGAGAGGATTATCCATCGAGACCCCCCACCCTTAACCTCTCTCTCCCCTGCACACAGGGATTACGACTGGCACTCGAAACAACATCCAATCAGAACTCCTCTCCCCATCTCCTCCTCCAGCCAATCAGCTGAGAACCCCCAGAAACCTTTACCTGTCAGATCTTCATTTTCTTTTCATATCTTTTATTTCCTCAACACTGAGGCCAAGCCCACCTCTCTGGATGTTTCCTTTTATATCACATCATTTATTTGTTTTCTTTTTTCCATTGTGCTTAAAGTTTATGTCCAATTTCCCTTAATGTCTTGTCACTTGTCCCAAACTCTGTCTTTAATCTTTATTGATATATTTTATTTATTATACAGATCAGTTTTGGGAAAAAAAAGTTAAAGGTCCATATTTTAACTACTCCAGTCTTTTATTTTGAAGTGTTGAAATCCATAAGAAGATGTATGGAGCATAGTTTTACATCTCTCAGGAGGTCTAGTAGCAACAGGTCAGATCTAAGCCTCTCTTCTGATTGGCTGACTGTTTTCTGAGGTAAAACATTCAGAGAAACCAAATCCTCCAGTCCACCACATGGAGGTCTACCTTTAGACCGTATGGACCTTTAACATCTACCTTTAGACTGTATGGACCTTTAACATCTACCTTTAGACTGTATGGACCTTTAATAAAAACATCTGAATTGACCAAAACCAGATGCAGTCAACAAAACTCAGGGTTTTTGTGTATTTATCATCACTGTAACTCACTGATACACTCGTGAGTGGCTCGTAGCTCATCAGTTAAATGTGGAGCAGAAGTGTACGTGGCCTACATTAACTACCAGAGGGAGAACGTGCGCAGTTCCCATCATTCGTCTTAACTTGGCTGGCAGGAAGTTGCAGTGTGGCTGTCAGACGGGGCGTCACTCGGATGCCGACTCGGGCCGTCTCCCGTCAAACTGTCACCACCGGCTGATGTTCTGGAGTGATCTCACTGCTCTGTGTCTGATCAGCTCCTCCAGGGTGAACTGGCTTTCTGCTCTTTGATACTCTTTTCCTGTAGGGTGGTGCTGGCGGTATAGTTATGGATGTGAACTTTTGGTCACAGCGGGCTGCCGTAGCAGATGGGCGGCAGAGATTTTTGCATGGCTCTTTGTTTTAGTTTATATTCCCAGAATTTGCTGCCTCTCGACTCTAGATTGAGCAGCCTGATCATTTGTTAGAGATTAACAGCTCGGCTATTTATGAAACCAGAATATTGTCCTCCTCCCTCTCTCTTTCTCTCTCTCCATCCCTCTCTCATGTATGTTTATCTCAGATACAGCCAGGAAATTTTATCAGGCTATATTTAGGCTTTGTCCTTCTCTCGCTCACTTCTCTTTGCTTATCGAGAGTCGTGATAACAATGGAAATATTCTGGGATTATTGTGTGTTGCTATTCCTTTCTCCGGTTAGCTTATCTCGTTGGGAACAATAGTTAAACGGGACGAGCAAAACACCAAAGATTTCATCCCTATTCATGTTTATGTATAGCATTCGTACTGTCACTATTCACGTGTGCATTTGCATACATGTTGGCATTTATCTGCGTGGGATTGTGCATGTCTGTACATTTGTATTGTCACGGTCTTTGTCGTGTGTGCGTTCGCTGTTCTGTAGTAGTGACCCAGAATGCCTTGACATTTTGAAGCCGAGGAAGCCGGAGAACAGTCTGTCCCAAATGGAAACTTCTAAAAACAGACATGTTGGAGCTTGAAACAATAGGCGCGCTGCTAAATGACAGAGCGAGGCGAGGAGGTGTCAGGGAGATAAGTTGTACTCAGGTTTTCATGCTTTGCAACTGTGAGAAAGTGTTATTCTTCTCACTGGGAAGCTCTGAGGTAGACGGCAGGGCTGCAGATGTCCGGGTGCAGAGCGATAGAAGGGATTATGGGTTATGTATATTGGGCCTTGACACAGTTAGTAGAGTTAGAGTTAGAGGGCGGGACTGGAGGTGTCAACACATGGTGAAGGTGGCGTTATTTATGATGGAACTTTAAGAAAAGATTTTCTATATCTGCTGTTTAATGCATTAGAGGCTGAGGAGGTGTGGTGTAAAGTGAAGGAGAGAGAGCGAGCAGGCTTCAGCGTGTGTGTGTGTGTGTGTGTGTGTGTGTGTGTGTGTGTGTGTGTGTGTGTGTGTGTGTGTGTGTGTGTGTGTGTGTGTGTGTCAATGTATGTTTACAGGGGAATGTTACCGTGTCCATATATTAATATATAACCTCTTAGCGTGTGAACACGTTTTTTTCATTATTGGTAAGAAAACATGACACAGAAAGTGACATAAGAGACATTATATTTTATGGACAAAATGTAATTATGGTGAGATTTTAGGGGTGTGTGTGTGTGTGTGTACGTATGATAGGAGGTGATTGTCTGCAATAATGATAATAATAAAAATACTTCTTAACTGCTTAACATTGTTATAATAATTGATAAAAGCGATATAAGAATAATATGTTACATGATAATGATGATAACATATTGTATTTATGTGGTACACTGAACACAGGAGGAGTTTTATCGACCCAGCCCCCAGAGGTTCTGGTCTGTATGAATCGTGACGTTGAGGAGTGGACGAGGTCAGTTCAGGAAACCTGTGATGTTCAGCCATAGTTACTGACTCCACTGAAAGTTCCAGGCAGAGACTGAAGCTGCTGTATTCATTTACACGGCTGTAATCTGCTGCGGATCAGAGCTTCTCTAAATGCTGAAGAAAAACCAGCAAGGTAGTAAACAATTTGAGTCTCTGCTGAAGTGAAATAAAAGAGAACAAACACCTCACAGTTCCCACTTAATTCAACATGACAGAGAAGAGCAGCACTGAGAGAGAGGGAGAGAGAGGGAGAGAAGCCTGCACATATTTTCTAATAAAACAAACAAGAGCACAGAGAATAAAAAATGGAAAATGACAAAACTGAATTGAAATAGCATTTCTACGGCACCAATCCCACGACGGCGCCTCGTAAACATTGTTTATTTCCATAAAACTTGGCTGGAGCTCAAAACTCCACACACACACTCCCTGGGTGTGTGTGGTGTGTGTGTTTGATGAAGAGGGCTGCTGTGTAAGAGCTACGGCTTCTGATATGAACCGGCATCGATCTCCTGCACACACAAACGCACACGTGAGTGGGCACAAAAGCACTGACACACAAACACCTGCACAGGTGCGACGTTCCCGCCATCACTCTCTAATCGGGAAGTTTTTACAACTCGCAGGAGAAACATAATCCAAAAGCTGCTGTATTTAACGGCATCGGACGACTCTGTAATACATCTTTCGCATTATTTGTTTCCCATTAATTTCATGTCATTATTTTATTTAGGGGCGATGCATATTAATCAGCGTTGCTGTAAATGTGCCGGTGTCGCCAGCTGGCTCGCTCTCAGCTGCAGCTCTGAGGCCAGATGTTTCAGGAAGCATCAACACAATGAAACTTAATAAACGGCAACAACAAAGAGAAACATCACACACATAAACACACAACGATACAAGGACAAACACTGTTTCAGCACACGTAGCTGTGCAAGTGGCACAAAGCAACAACAGCAGAAAACTGTTGCCATGGTGACAGTCATTAATATGTTAATCGATGAAGTTATAGGTTGATGAAATGGTTTTAGAGAAGAGTGAAGAATAAAAAGAGAAAGTTAGAACATCGTTAATGAAGTTTTTCAAAGATCCTTAAGGATCACGGTCTGTTTACAAACCTGGACTCTGGGTCTGAGAAGTGAAGCCGATGCTGAAGAGTCTCGGTCTCAGTCTAGTGAATTCTAATGAGGTTATGGTCTCAGTCCGTAGCTTCGCTCTGCTTTCTGAAACAGCCGGCGGAGCTGGGACATTTGCTGGTGGCCTGAGGGTCATTTTGCTGTTAACCCTTAACCTGCTTAACTACCGCCCTTCACCTGATGCTTTAACTTACACATGTCACCTCCACTTCCTCATGTAATTATGAAATAGTTAAAAAGACGATATCTATAATTAACCCCGTTCAGATTTATTGAGCAGTCACAGACTTTTGTGTTTTATAATCAGAAGAACGTAGTGATCACATGGGAAACTAGTCCAGTATTAACTTAACAGTTACCGACAGCATCAGGGTCTGAACCAAACCAGACAGGAACGACCCTCCTGGTAACAGGCAGAGGATGCTGGGAAATGTTAGCAGCACATCAGACAGTAACAACAACAGTAAAATGTTCTGTGTACATGAAGAAGAACCAATAAAGTTTTCACTTAAAATATAAAAACCTTTAACTGAGGGAGCACTTCTTTTCTCTCTCTCTTTCTCCACACACACAAGCAACATACACACACACACAGCTATATATTCCCTCCCATGGGTTATCCCCCATGGACGCACACTCTATTACCCAAGATGCACTGCCCTTCTGCACGCCTGCCTTTTCATTGGCCAATAAAACAACCTGAGCTTTATGGCTCTACCGATTCCAAGTACATCAACTATAGATGGAGGGGGAGCGGAGGGATGGTGGTGAGACGGAGGTAGAGGAGGTGGGAAAGAGAAAAGTATGCCTGAGGTTTATGACCCAAAATCCTCCTTTTGAAGGAAAGAGTGAGGGAATGGGGCGAGTAGATCAAGCGTGGAGATGGAGAAAGAAATGGAGAGAAAGTTAAGGAGCTGGTGGAGGAGAGGAGGAGAATAAAGAGCACAACAGAGGGAGAGGGAGAGAGAGAGAGAGAGGAAAGCCCATAAAAATACAGAGCCATTCCTGACTTATAAAATAACAGCCGTCGATATGTAGACCAAAACTGCAGCGTGTATGAAATAGATGATATTTTATTGTTCCAGCCCCTGAGTCCCAGTCCATATAAATATCTATTGATTTAACATGTTTTATTCAACCAGGCCGACTCTCAAGCTGCGGAGGCGTCAGCTGCTTGTCGAAGGCAAGGCCGCCACCGCCGCTCGCTCTGTCAGTGGCTCTCTGCTGCAGTTTACACCGCCGCCTCCTATTGGCTAAACCATTTTTCCTCCGTCCGAGAGGCGTTCAGTTGTCTGTCTGTCTGCGGTTCACCGGGGGAGTTTAGAGTCTGGAAAACTTTGTCGTTGTTATTGTAGTTTTTTCCAAAAACTGTGCGTCCTGGACTCGGTGTCTGAATCAGGGTCAGATAAGAACAGATCCATGTAACCATTCAGTTTTCCTCTGTCTCTAACGCTGGGACTCTGGATGTTTGGTGTGTGTTGCTGCTGCTGTAGTTGATCTTCACAATACAGACTGTTTATGATAATGGACGGAGGAGCCTCAAACCTTCATTCTCTCTAATGACCATCAGGGGGCGACTCCACTGGTTGTTAAAGAAGTCAGATTGTATTGAAGTCTATGGGAAAATGTCCCTACTTCTCCCTTGATTTATTAGCTCAGTAAACGTTTTCCTAATGAGTTTATGGTCTCAGTCTCTAGTTTCAAGTCTTCAATACAACATGATTGTTGGATGGACAAACGACAAACTGGAGGCTGCCCTTCCAGTGTCTTTTTTATTCTGCAAAAAAAAAAAAAACTATATATCTGACTTTCAGTTTGAAGAACATCGAACTCTGTTTGCATGACTTTACACAAAGTTCTTTTTTTTTTTCAATTTTCAGTCCAAAACAAACAGTTGTGCTCACAATCTACCCCCCCACCCCCCCACCCCCCCGACTGACCACCCCCTCTGTCACGTTCAGCAAATCCAACAAATCGACCTCTACTGTTATTAAATTGTCTGTTAAACGTCACACAAATCAATAGAAAAATCGAAGTCGTGCCAGCTCTTTAGTGCAGGTCTGAGTTTCTCCCCATGATCTCCACTTCACACTGGAACAAACTGAGCAAATTGACCCATGGCCACTAAACCGGTGGAGGCACTTCAATAGTTCCTCTGTTAAAAGAACTGCCAATGTCTGTCGTTATGTTGCTACTGGCAAGTTTCCACACTGCACAACTGTCAATGATTGCCCACACATAGACAGACAGACACACACACACACAGCTGTCATTGTGAATGACAGTCAGTACAAAAGAGTATTGACTGGTGGGAAAAAACACATTAATAGCAAGTCAACCCCAAAACACATTTGAGCTCTGTGAATGTGTCTGTCTGTGTCAGGATCTCTAAGTGCATTTCAGTTTGTCTTCCAGCCTCAAAGTGAGAAAAAAAAAAACAGATACATAAAGAGTGGAGGCAAGGTGAGAACGAGTGAGAGAATAAACAAAAGAGACAGAGACAAAGACAACATGAATGAGAGTGAAAGCGTTCAGTGGAGCAGAAACCCTCCACCGACGCACAACTTCTCTCCAACCTCAACCCCTGGACCGGTTCACGTTTTCAATCTTCTGCCTGCTGGGTGTGATTTGTTGACAACACAGTGTTTGTTTTCTTCACTATCAAGCAGGAAACCTCCAGAGGAAAAGTTTCTCACCAGCAGAAGAGCAGCCATGAACCACACACAGATTATCTGAGAGGTCCAAAACCTCTCCACATCTGTTCCTTATCTTCAGAGATATCTTACTATCAATGGATGGACAGAGGGGCCACTTGGGACCACAGGCTAGAAGGTGCCCCCCCCCCCCAAACTCATTCAAGTCTCCATCCGGCTGGGTATTGGTCGACTGACCGTCACCATCAGTCCAGAGCTGCCTCAGAACATGAACAGAGGAGGTGACGTCTGTCCAGAAAAATCTACAGATGTTTAAAGTCACCAATTTACGACGAGGCTCAATTATACAACTAAATGTGAACATTTGGAATAGAAGAGAAAAAGGATTATTGATGGTCAGACCTCAGGGCCCTCCGGACTCTTGAATAAACTCATAAACTCTTCAGTTTGGACTCGGCCACAGAGCTTTGTCGCATGCGATCACCATTTCCCATCTGCCCTTTCTGTCACAGTCAACGTCCAAGTCCAGGGGCAAAAAAAAGGGACAGAGACAGAGAACAAGTGTCCCAGTGATTCCGACACGAGGAGTGAGGTGTCACAACTTCAGGCACTTTTCTGTTTGTGCAATAAAGCAGCTGTGTAATGATTTGAGACAGAACAACACAGTGAGAGACGGAGGAGAGGGAGAGCGACGAAACGAGAGGAGCAGTAGTAACACAAACGCACACTGATACGAGAGAGAGATCTAATTAATTGTATTTAAATGTCTCACTATTTGGCATCATTGTTCTCAGTCTGGAGGACAGTAAAAAAGAACAAATGGAAACAGTTGTGACAAAAACCAGTTTGAGAAGGAACAATGATTAGGAGAAGAATAAAGACGACTGATGAACGAAGGAGAAAGAGGGAGAAGGTGATAAAGCGTTGACAAATGATGTAGATGGATGTTTGTGGGTGATGGATGCGCTGGAAGTGGTGTGTGTGTGTGTGTGCGTTGGGGGTGAGGAGTGAGTGGGAGGAGGGAGGATCTCATTGCTTCACGCTGATGGACGCTGGGCGGACCTCGCCGCTCCATCAACAGACTCAAATCTGACGCCTCACTTCGACCAGGCCTGCAGGCTGAGCGCTGATGTGTGAACGTGTGAGTGTGTACGAGTGTGTGTGTGTGTGTGTGTGGGGGGGGGGCATAACTGTTCAAAACAGATACAATACATAGGAGCATCTCTTTAAAAAGTGTCCCAATATCGGCAGGAGTCCTGGACCTTTGTCGCCATGGTTACAGAAATAAACAGTCATGCCTTGGTGGGTATTCAGAAAAGATGGTGATCTAAAGTGAAACAAACCATTTCCTGTCCTCTTCCAGATCACCTACAAGGCCCTGAGCTCATTGGACCCCAGCGCGGACCTGACGACCCAGAGGGGCCAGGTCTTCAAGCTGAGGAATGAGACCCATCATCTGTTTGTGGGTCTCTACCCGGGGACCACCTACTTCTTCACGCTCAAAGCCTCCACCTACAAGGGCTTCGGCCCGCCCATCACCACCCGCATCACCACCAAGATAGCAGGTAGTTATTCATTCTACACTCCAGCAGTGGGCTCATTTGTGTTGGTGTCGGGGCGGTTAGGGTGTCGGTCCATCTCTGCCACACTGTGTTTTGTTGTTTGTGACTTTGTTTGTCTGTCTGAGTGATGAGTGACTTCTTCTCCATCTGGCCTTTTCTCTCCATTCGTAACCCTCCGCTGATGTCACCACCCTTCATCCGTACAAAATGTCATTGGTGCCACAAAAAAAAAAGAAAAAAAAAAAACTTTCATCACAAAGTGTGACAAGCCCTCACACGTTAATGCTTCTCTTTATTCAGGAACAAGAGAACGTCTTTTATTCTTATTCCAGCTGTTTGTGATGGTTGTTCTTTGTTGTTTAAATGAAAGATGCAAAATAAAACCACTTTGCTTTTTTCTTTCTTTGTATGTCTCCCACTGCCCTTTATCTCCCTGACTCACCCTTTCTGTCTCCACCAGCTTTACTGCAGTTTCCTTACCCTCTTTCAGTATCTCCCTCTCTTTCTGTCTTTTTCCCTCCCAGTCTCTGCTCTGCTCTGTTCTTACCTGGCTCTAATAATCCCTTCTGAAATGGCATATCTGATTGTCTTTTCTCTCTCAGGATGTTGTTATTTCTGTTTCCTCCTCTTTGTGACCTTTCTCCATGTGTTGTGCGTGGTGTTTTTTATCAGTGTATCTGTGGAGGCTCGGTGCAGCTCTGACACACAGTATCTGTCCAGGCTTGTGTTATGAACTGTCAGGGACGTGAACTGATGGTTGCATTCACCAGATGGATTGATCACAAAATAAACGATTAACACTAAATACCGTAATAACAATTCATCATCTTATCATTATTATTATTATAATTGACATTTTCTTCTTATTCTTATTATAACTATCATTATTACAGTCGCAGCTGTCGAATTGTTTATTCAGCATGAATATTTTTGGGTAACCTGCTTCTGTCACGGCGTCGATGTCGGGTGGATCCGTCACGCTGGTCGACTGAGGCCAGTCAACATGAGGCGGACAGTTTGTTGTCGCGGTGATGAGCTCAGCCTCAGTTCGGGCCCACGTGTACTCATCTAGTTTCAGTCCAACTCTGTATCGATGCATGAGGAGAAAATCAGGATGGTGACATTTAAACCAAGATTTCTGCGTCGTTTCTTTAATCCTTTGAAATGGTTGTTTATTTTCACGATTACATGTTTACGGGTCGTATCTGCAGCACCACTCCTACGTAACAAAATCACATCGTGTAATTGATCAGTACGATTAAATCCACGTCACATGGTCCAGGGAGGCTCTGCAGGGCAGGAAACATCCATTTACTCAGTCAGTACTAGAAACTGCTCAGCGCTGCAGCAAGTGGCCACTTCTCCTTTGTCACAACGCGCTCCGGGCATTATGGGAAATGTGACTTAAGATCACTTTAATGCTTTTAATTATACCAGAGTGTGTTTGGGATAAAGATGCTTCACATATCACCGTTAACCCCCGGGAAATCTATTTTTGTCAAGAGAGGCAAACCAGGCAAATGCTCAGGGTGCCCGAGGGGAAAGGGGGCCCCCAGTGGCCCCTCGTACTGGTACATGTTGCACTGACAACTATAAATCCTCTGAAACCTCCAATAAAGACACCATACAGTGCACTGCTGCCCCCTGTAACTGGGGCTTTAGATGATAAGTGCTGTAGCTAGAGGCTACGATTGGCTGCATGTGAGACGTTCAGGGAACATCTGTAAATACTAGAGTCTACTGATGCCTCTTTGTGGGCGAGGGCTTCTTTAATGGGCACCTGTCTTCAATCCCAAACCTTTTGTTGGTGAATTAAAGCCAAACTGATGCCTTCATCCACAACTGAATCCTCACAGCTCTGATTAAACTTCAGACAACCACAGTCTGATGTGTCATCGGTGTCTTATCAGCGGCGTCCCATCTGTAAACACCTACAGTGGTGTTAGCGTGACCTTTCCTCCATCATCTTTTCGAATCTTAACAACAAGTTGCTGATAGGAGAAAAAAAAAAAAAAAACACACTTCAACACATAACTGAGACGCCCCCCCCCCAAATGTCACGCCATCACCAATCTTCATTATCTCATCCGGGCACCAAAGGATGAAGGGGTTTGAATTAAACGATGCTGACAGATAGAGAGCGTTGGACGGAGGGGGGGAGGAGTCAAACGCTGGTGTTAATGACCTAAGATGCCAAAAGAGTGTTGATGTTTTACTCAGAGAGATGCTGGACTGACGGATGTGAAATGAAGGACTTGAATGTAACTGAATGTCTCTTAACAGCTCCTGATAACCAGTGTTGTCACTGTACATCAACATCAAAACAACAAAAAATGACCTTTAGGTAGAAAATCATCACATTCTCTAATTTTACCTTAGGTTTGATTGATTGCTTTGGGCCTGAAGGTGATTTATCTTTCTAATGTGGAAATGTTTCTTAATGAAAACTAACTGAAAGAATACACCTCACATTTACATAGCACCTCGCTCCTGTAGACAGCTGTAGACCCGACAGTGTTGCTGCACCCAGCAAGAGTCAAAAACAAACCATTTATTCTAATGTACATGTTTTTGAACAGGCAGACTCCACGCAGAAAGGTCCAGGGATTTGAACCAAGAACCTTAACATGTCATGACATGTTAAGGTTCTTGGTTCCCCACATCCCCACATTCCCAAAGGAACGTGGGGACACGTGGACCTCACATGTTGAATCACTCAGTTTCAGAAAACCTGTCACTTTCTGTCCTTTCCACGGTTTTGAAAGTCCCACATTTCATAAACTTAGTGATGTCACAACAAAGCACTCACCGCCCTCAGCTGAGCTCCAAGCCCCGCCCACCTGGACCCACCATCCAGCCTTGCAGGATGTCAAATATGGGACCTTTAAAAGCTTTTTTATGTTCATTTTACACATTGGAAAGCTTTTGTTATGTTGAAGAGGAGATCAAGATCAACATGTTTTTCCCATTAAATCTCTGAGTGATGAGCAGTTCTCATTTAAGGTGGTATTAACTGACATTTTTCATCACACAGAATTGGATGAAAATCCCGACAGCTACATCAGATGTGGCTGTTTTTGTTCTGTCGGACGACACAGTGCGACGTCCAGGCTGTCAAAGTTTCCCTGGTTTCAACTGTCAGTTTTCTTTCCGTCAGCCCCGATGATGCCAGAGTACGAGTCTGAGGCGCCGCTGAACGAGACGGAGACCACCATCACCATCCTGCTGAAGCCCGCCCAGTCACGTGGAGCACCGATCAGGTGATTTCCTACTTTTCACTCCTTCCTCTTCTGTTGTCTCCTAATTACTCCTCACTACACATTCAACCCACCTCTTTCTCTACCTCCTTTCCTTTCATTTCTTCCTCTCCTCTCCCTCCACCCTCCTTTCCTCTCTTTCCATCCACTCTCCTCTCTCTCCCTCTCTCTGTCTCCCCTTCCTCGAGGGTCTCTTTTAAAGCCATTAAAGTCACTCACACATATACAGCCAATTTGTATGCAAAGAAAGTCGGAGAATGGGTCTTTTTTTCAGAAATTTGGCAGTGAAACGTAGCATCATTAGTCACTTCCATCTTGTAGCTTTTTAGCCGCTGCATTATGGTGACTCCCAGCGAACATGGTGGACTGATGGTAATCAGTGTCTGGTCCTTGGAGACTTCAGTTCAATCTCCATGCTAACAGCTTGTTGACAGAGGGATTAAAAAAGGGTTTTTTTGTCACCTAATTCACAAACAAACAGACATATATACTTGCACACACTTCCCTTGCAGACTAATGATGCTGCTCCATTACTAACTGACTTCTAGCAGAAAATAAATGGATGAACAATCATTTATTAAAGTTAAATGGAGAGAAAACAATTTAGTAAACTGGGGAAATTAACTCCTGGATCAGAAAGGTGATGAAAACATAACTTTCCACCTTAAAAAAAATTTACAAATCAAAAAGACGCTGAAAAACTGATTTATGTCTTCACATCAAGACGATTTGGCCTCTGCACCTCAGCTCTGAACCGGAGCAAAGAGAAGAGACCACATTGGTCCAGTTTTATCTGATATGCTAAGGCATTTGTGGGCGAAGACCATATACATGTAATGACCATCAGGGGGCGACTCCACTGGTTGTTAAAGAAGTCAGATTGTATTGAAGTCTATGGGAAAATGTCCCTACTTCTCCTTGATTTATTAGCTCAGTAAACGTTTTCCTAATGAGTTTATGGTCTCAGTCTCTAGTTTCAAGTCTTCAATACAACATGATGTTCATTTTTTAAATGATGGTCCATTTAGAGGAAAATAGACCAGAAAGCAGGGGATGGATTAGGGGGCGTGGCTACGCTGTGATTGACACATCCAGATTAAGAGCGTGAAAGAGAGCAGATGGTTCAGTTGGTATTAATGTATCACCAGAAGAGGAGTCAAACTCTTTGTTTGTGCTTCATTACAATGTCTTACTGATTTTATTCTTTCATTTAATCCATTTATTTATTTTGATTTTATTTAGTTATATTTTCATAACAATTCCATCTTTAATGTTTTAACATGTTTTTTCTTATGTGAATTATTCCATTTAAATAAAGTGATTGATAATAATAATTTATTATGATTATAATAATGAATTCAATCTGGAGACTTTTATTTCACTCAGTAATGGTCATTGGCTAATCACGTTGCGTTAGATCATTAATATCATGCACTTTAATACTAATGATACAGTCGTCCGTGTCACTAAAGCTTTGACAGTGAAGATCATTTTCTGATTATTGTCATTAAGTAAAACTAAAGTAGAAATAGTTTAAACGCACTCAGATCAGTCACGTTGTCGTTCCTCTGGTCTCTCTGTCCACCATGGTTTTCTTTTAAAACGGACGCACGGCTAATTTGTTCCTTTTCCACTGCTCCAGCGTCTTTTTTTTTTTTTTTTTTTTTTTTTTTTTGTTTTTAATTAAAAGTTCACTTTGAACATGTGATCTCATCCATTTAATTGGTGTAGGGGAGAACATTATTCTCTGTCGCCTTCAGGGAAATACAGTTTGGACAAGGGTGCATGGAGAATAAATATCACTTCAATTTGGACTCGGGGAAATGTATTTCTGAAATGTGAGCGTGGGTCAGTGGTTTAGTGTTAATTTCTGCAAATCCCATATCATATCTCTCCATTTATCACCCACACACGGCAAATATATCTCATGTTGAATTAGGCTGCTCTCCAGTCACTAACATCTTTATGCTTTTATTGGCCCGAGCTAAGCCCCGTAACACGCTCGCTTATTACGGGTGTTTTGTGTAAGTATTACATGGTTTTAAGTGCCAGCAGATGTATGTGGGGCAGCAGGGGGAAGTCATCTGTTGGTTAATGTGCACGGAAATGTTTTTGCAGGAATTATGTGTTTGGTTTTTTTTTTTTTTTTTTTTTTTATCCTGAGGAAATCAGAGCATTTCAAGTTCAGGAGCTTAGATGAGGAGTGTAAAATGGCTCCACTAAGAGAAACAGCTGTTGTAGCAGAGACACACGCATACAAACACACACATCAGCATTCATTCGTAGATGCATACAAATGTGCATTTACATAAATGCAATGAAGCCATATAACTGTGGATATCAACACACAGACAAACAAAAGCACACACACACACACACACACACACACACCATATGTTTTCATTAACCTCTAACCCTCAGCTCAGCTTAACTTTAAACTCAAACCAAAGTCCCTCTCTTACACCTGGTGGAAGAGGCAGCGGGGGCGACGCCAGTGTCTTTGTTAGCTTCAAACGACGCCGTTGTTCACCCGTCTGCGCAGTGAGGTCAGGCACATTGTTGGTGCATCGCTGTCTGAAGCAGATTTGAGGTGACTGAGTGAAATGTTTATTTAAAAGACTCGTCCTGACATAGTTACATGCCACATAGTTGAGCACTGTTCGTCTAACCACGCACACCGCTGCACCCCCCGGACCAGAGGCCCACACAGTCCGTGCACCTACCACTTTGTGCTTGACATTTATCCTTCAGATTTCAGCTGAGGATGCTGGAGACCTGCTCTCACACTTTCTGCCTCCTGTCTCACATCAACAAAATGCTGCAGTCCGCCGAGCTGCAGCCTCGTCTGGCTTTTCAAGAGAATGGGAGATGACTCGATGACCAGTTTGTCGTACATGGTTTTTGTTACAGTCGAAACAAATCCATCACTTTATGAATAACTACAACCCGAGCCACCATGTTTCCTGTTGTTAAACTCGCAAAAGCCAAAGGCTGAACCACCAACAACCTTCTGATACGACCCACAGAAGTGTCTCCTGGAGCAGGTGCACCAACCTCCGTCACCACGATTATTGTCTTGGTCAGGTTCAGGTGAAGATGGTGATTTTGGTTAAAATGAGTTCTTTGAAAGTCGATCTCTGTTGTCATGGTTACAACAACAACAACAACAACAACAAACAGTCATTGATAATAGAAACAACATCAACTGCTGCTGTCACATGGGAATCGAACACAGCTCCAGTCGTCATATTCATCCACCAGCCTCCTCCTGACCTGGACTCTGTCGCTCCATTAACTACGTCACCGAGCTTTTCCCTCCTGTCGTCATCGCTACGACCACTAGATGTCGCCTAGCAACAGACCCTAACGATGATGTCATAGTGACCAGCTGACTGATGACCTATGGGCTTCTGATTGGACGATCTCAGCCAAAGTGTGTTTGAAGATGTGCACTTGATTCGTATCCCTGGTCTGAACTGTCAAACAGCTTTTTGGAAAAATAAGAATTGGCAAAAAATTCCTTGTTTTTCAGAAACGTCCTCACTTTACAAAATGATGTCACTTCCCCAAAAAGGTCCTCGCTGACCACAGATGTCCTCACTTTCTGAAATCGTCCTTATTTCACAAATTGTTTTCAATTTCTTTTTTTCTAGTCCTAAAAGAGTGAAACTACAGCAACACACAATGATGATACATACAAGTCCACAGACACACTTGAAAACACACACATGCACACAATTCCCTGTTCGGCCCTTGTATGAGGCCCCCACATCATCCCCTGTGCAGCTTCTGAAAGTCATTAGTTTGAAATGGATATTTCACCAGAAAAAGAGAGAGAGAGAGAGAGAGAGAGAGAGAGAGACTCATCTTTGGTCATCAGCAATTATCTTTTATGAAAGCTGCCAAACGGGAGCTGGGGATAATTGGCCGCAGCCCTTCACAGAAACATACATTTCCCTAATTGCGTATAATTGTGAAGTGAGTTCTTGGCGTGGAGGACGGAGGTAATTGCGGAGGGCCGCTGCGTTTGTCCTGACCGCTAAAGGAGCCCTCAGCCATTCATGAAGCCTCTCAGAGCAGAATGGAAACACACACACACACACACATGTAAGGGCCCACACACACACACACACACACACACACACGTAAGGGCCCACACACACACACGGACAAAGAGAGACCTTTTAAATGTATAAACACACCTCTACACACCTGTTAGAGAACACACATCACATACAGGCACCTGCTAGAGTCTATGTGCTTAGGGCGCACACACACACACACACACACACACACACACACACACACACACACGCATTTCTTACTTTTAATTCATGCTTAGTCAGCACAGGAAACACTCTGCCAGCTGCTGTTAGAAAGTTAAAAGCTGAAGTTTTCTTCCTACTGGAAATAAAAAAGTGACCCTCAGAACAAACAGAGGGACTCAACCCTCTGCGGCTCATACACTTAATGCCGGAGTAGATATAACTGAGGCACTAGAACAGTTTTCAAAGGTTGTTGCTCCACAGAGACTGAAGGAAACACATCACTGCTTTCTCTCAGTTCCACTCCAGATTTCATATAAAAATTATCTGTAACATTTGATTCTTAACTGACTCCATTTCTGCTTCCAGCTCCTACCAGCTTGTCGTGAAGGAGGAGCGAAAGTCCAAGACCCGCCGCGCAGCCTCTGAGGCCCCCGAGTGTTTCTCTGCCCCCGTCAGCTTTCGCAACGCCTCCATCCTGGACTCGTCGTATTACATTGCCGCTGAGCTGCCGCCGTCCAGTCTCACGGTCGTGCAGCCGTTCACGGTGGGAGACAACAAGAGCTACGGCGGTTTCTGGAATCCGCCGCTGTCTCCTGCCAAGAGCTACAGCATCTACTACCAGGCCATGAGCAGAGCCAATGGGGTGAGTCTCTAAGAACCTGCAGCTGCGTGATACTGGGGAGGGATATTTCATTCCCACAAAAAACATGTGTATAGTGTTGGAAAAGTGTGACATTAAAACCCATTGTGACATTTTCAGTGATTACTTGGGTCATCAAACTAATTTAAAAGTCCAATTAATGTCCAAGCAGAGGACAAGTCTTTGGTTCAGGCAGTTGTGAGTGTTTATGATGCAAAGTTGTGACCTTTGAAGAAACTAACCTGAGTTCAATGAACCAGTCAAACATCTGATATGTGAGACGTGTGAACAATAACAAAGTCAAATCAATCAGTTTCTTCAGTTCCACTATTTTCTGGTGAGTGGGTTAAAAAAGAATTGGCCCCGGGGCCAAACCTCCTGCCCCTGATGTGGGGGCTTTAAAGTCTATGTTCCCTGTCTGGAGGTGAACTGATCATTGTTTGATCACTGACTAATTATTGACTGATCATATGAAAGGACCAGTGGGTTTTAAGGCCTTAGATAACAGTCGTGTCCAATGATCAGTGATGTCACAACAGGCGAATGACATGAACAGTGTGAACCGTCTCCAAGTCCCAGTCCAGGTCCCAGTCCAGGTCCCAGTCCAGGTCCCAGTTCAGGTCCCAGTCCCAGTCCAAGTCCCAGTCCAGTGAATGTTATGTTATTGATTATCAGAGACTCCCTCTGCGAATCTTCTCTCCCAGAATTCATCTGTCTGTTTGTGTCCACAACACCCCGTCCACCCATCGCACCCCCCCACCCCCATCCCCTCACCTACCCCACCCCCA
>CM076649.1:27433710-27469587 GCA_038496675.1 Rachycentron canadum
GTCCGATGCCTCTCATCTCCCATCATCGTGCCAATTAATTGACGCTCCTCACATTAACACAGCTCACCAACGGCGATCTTTATGTCTCCCACGATGCGCTGTGATGTCTCACACACACACACACACACACACACACACACACACACACACACACACACACACACACACACACACACACACACACATACACACACACACCACCCACATTAAAGTAAAACACACACACAGACCAGACTAAAGTGCCTGGGGCTATAAGTAAGAGAAGTAAGTGCAATAGTGATCAGGGACTTAGGGATGAGGAACGATGGAGGGAGAGGGAATAAAAAGCTAAAAAGAGTGAAGGAGACATTAAAGAAGATATAGAACTAGAGGCCAAGATGGAAGGCAGCAGGACTGAAGAGAGGAGAGAGAGGGAGGGAGAACGTGGTCTGCAGAGGGAAAGGAAGGATGGTGGGTAAAGAGACAAGTCCCTCAAACAGAAAGACAAAATGCGTTATTAGGCAATGACCCTGAGGAAATCTGAAGCGTGCAGTCAGCCTCCAACTTTGAAGTTTCCTGTTTCATCATAAGAGCCCTGAAAGCACCAAAACCAGGTTCATAAAGATCAGGCCTGGACTGACCTCTGACCTCTGACCTCTGCGCCATGAAAACAGAAATGAAAATGAAAGAACTGTTTATAAAAGTGGACGTAGACTCGTGAAGCCAGTGCTGAAGAGCCTTAACCCTTCATCCTCTCTAATGACCATCAGGGGGCGACTCCACTGGTTGTTAAAGAAGTCAGATTGTATTGAAGTCTATGGGAAAATGTCCCTACTTCTCCTTGATTTATTAGCTCAGTAAACGTTTTCCTAATGAGTTTATGGTCTCAGTCTCTAGTTTCAAGTCTTCAATACAACATGATGTTCATTTTTTAAATGATGGTCCATTTAGAGGAAAATAGACCAGAAAGAAGGGGATGAATTAGGGGGCGTGGTTATTGTGTGATTGACAGGCTGTAGCACCCAATCAGGATAGAGGACAGAGCAGGTCAGCTCCACCCCTCAATCCTCCTCAGCCCCACCTTCTCCTCCAAAGATGGTTTCTGCTGGTTTTAAAGAACCAAGATGGCCGACAGACAAAGGACAAACTGCAGAGCAGCAGCTCACATGGTGACGTCACAGTGACACTTGGATGAACTGCGATGCCAACTGCAGTGACGGCCTCATCACATGGAATAATTGGGATAAAACTCCTCCAACCAGATTCACGTGTCCACATCTGAGCCCATAACAATACATAGGAATATATAATATATATTTGAATTTTAATGATAACGAACCCTTGTCGATTCACCATCTGTCTCTTAAATCATTCCTTTTAATTCTTCCTGTTTCTAACCATGGTGGTAATTGTTTAATGCACAATCCAATTGGGACAGGAAACAAATGTGCTGTAAGATGTGGTCTGCTGTGCCAAGTGGTCCACAGAGCGACAAGTTCATTGGTTTATCATGGTGATGGGACTTCATATAGCAGCCAAGCTACATGAGTACAAGCATGAGTATAGAAATGTCTTAATGCCACTCAGACACTGTGGTACAGACCAACATCAGTCAACATAAATAAGACCATCAGTTCAATTGATAAAACACAGGATGTGAAATTTCACGGGAGAGAATTAATGGGAGGACAGAAGAAGAGATGGGAGACCGGAGCAGGAGGAGGAGGAGGGATGAGAGGAGTGGGTTGAGAGGAGAGGTGGAATTGTTGGAGGAGAAAGACAGAGGAGGGACGAGAAGAAATGGGGCGAGAAATGGCACAAAACAAAAGGAGCCAGTGACACACACAGCGAAACATGCCCTCCCGCGCTGTGAAAAATGCAGCCAGACACCTTTTTTGACAAGTAAAAAGCCTCAGGGGTTGGACCAGGTACTCTGACAATCAATGTCATTCACACACGCACACAGGCCTCTGTGTAGTTGTGAGGACACAAGTTAAGATTTCCCCAACCCCCAACTCCAACCCTCAAACGGTCGTGAAGCCATGACCCTCAAAATGTCCTAACGACGCCGAAATATCCTCACATCGATGGTTTAGAATGTTTTTTTGTCCGCAGGACTTTAGAAAGACACAAACTTGACCACACACACTCCAGCAAGCGAACCTCAGGGTGGGGATTTTTAGAGGTCGAAGGAGAGAGACAGAGATTTTACCAACTGACAGTTGACGTCAGTCAAGATGCACTCGAAAATCCCTAAATGCACTTTTATTCTGTGTGTGTGCGAAATCACACATACTTGCTTTTCTTTGGCTTGTGGGCAGATGTGTGTAGGCATTTGTGCACAAGCTGTGTATATGTATGGATACTGTATGTTCAAAACTGTTTTTTTAATCAATTCATCTTTGATTGGTGAATGTAATATAATGATTGTGTCATATATTAATCAACAAGGCCAACGTACCATATGACAAGTCACTCATCTAGACACTTTAATAAAATGGTTAAAATTTCTCTACATTTCTGAAATTTCACTAAATTGAAATTCAGACTTTCATATTGAAGAACTAATTTGATAATGGGCAACAGATACATAATATCTGTTAAAAAAAAAAAAAAAAAAAAAGCATTTGGCTCTATTAGCTTCTATTTAGCATTCTGGTCTTTTAGCCACAAGTTAGCATTCTGGTCCCTTATCCCCTTTGTTCACTAGAAAGCCCAGGATGTGGTATTTACAGGATAGTGTGATTTCATAAATGGTGTTTGACGCCGTGGTCTCAGAGTCATAGAGGACAAAAATTGCCAGGTGTTCGTTTTTGGTGCCAGAAGAAGAAAAGCGCTGAGTCACGTTGTTAAGGATCAGATTTACTGAGTGGGAAGACAGGTAGTAAGAAAGAGAGTGGAAGAGACAAAGATGGAGAGAGTTACAGCCAGTTAGCCGGGCTACCTCGGGTTACCTGGGAACCCCAACAGCCAATCACAGCAGCCATAAATCAGACAGAAGTCACGCACGGCTGGAAATCCTGCCTGTCACTCAGAAGACTGACCCGACCAACCGGAGGAAGAGAGCAGGAAAGATGGTGAGATATTTAGATGGAGAGAGAGAGAGAGTTCTCACCCACACAGCAGCTGCATCCCCCATACACACTTAGTATTCTTCTCAGGCTCGTCAAACTTAACTACTACTACACACAGAAAGAAACACACTGTCTCTCCAGTGTCTCCACCGTAAACAACTCCCCTCCCCTCGTCTCCCAGCCTCTCTGGATAGAGGCAGGGCAATAAATTGGCCCTACATTTATTAACTTTGCTTCCTGCAGCCTCCTGAGGTTTAGCCCATTAGCATGAGCCAAGGCGAAGCAGCTCAGCTATTCGTGGCGACTGTGAATCCAGAACAGCCAGGCCTCTAAATGGACTATAAACTGGCTCAACGGGGCCGATTCCTAGAAAACACAAGTCGCTGATGCTCAGGGAACTGATCTTATTCCCATGGTGCCCATTAGCAGGACGGGAAACACCACTATTGTTAAGGGAACATCAAAGAGGTTGGAATCTGAGACACGTTTTTACCGTTGAGCCGTTCTGTGTCTGAATGTTCAGATGGGCCTTTCATTAAAAATACGCTCACGTGAACTTGGTGTAAAGGCTCGTCAGGGAACCCAAAAGTCAGGAGACAGGAGGTGAGTCTGAACCAAAGGGAGTTTACTGACAGCTGGACAGCTTGAAGGCAGAGAGGGAAGGTCAGAGCTGGAGCTACTTCAGAGACTTACAGTGAGGGACATCAGTACAGCCTCAGTGCAGTAGAAGGCCTTGGTGTCAGTAATAAGTCTTACATCAATTAAAAAAGTGCAGGGGATTGTATAAGAAACTGCAGAGTGAAAGCGTCTTCCTCTCCGTGGGCTCATAGGGTTAAAGTCAGTGTAATTAAAGGGAGCAAAGGATTTCAACCAGCAACAAGAACAAGTTTATTCATTAATGCACGTCGATGTCGAGTCAGTTGAGTCAGACGGACAGATGGAAGTCAGACAGAGATGCAGTGGAAGCAGGTGTGTTTAGTCTTGTGGAGAGATCCAGCTGAGAGGCTGAGACCATCCATCATCCAGTAACATTCATCTTCCCCACCCCCTCCATAGACCAGACCGTCTAGTGTCGGGCCCGACTCCACCCAACTCCAGGCTAATTCAAAGGTGGCCAAGGAGCTGGCCACCTGTCACTCAAAGAGGCCACACCCTTAAATCCCCATGACTTAACTCTTAATAAAATGTAAACAGGTGAGTTATATAAAAATTTGCCCAGATTAGCTGTGGAGACTGAAACTGTTCCTGTACCAGGCTGTTATCTGCTGTAAAGTTTTAACATGGGAGTCTATGGGAGTCTTACTTTGTACCCGTGCACAGGGTAAATGTGCATGGGCAGCACCTTTGGGAGTGATCCTGTACAAATGTTGAAGTGACAGGCGTCAGTGTCGGCAGCCGCTTTGATGAAGACAAATGGGCCGATGTGCGTGAGGGGCCAATCTCTGTATATGACAAGTGGTTAGATATGAACACTTACAGGTGACAGCACATCATGGAGGGAAGAAAAGAGGAAAGGACAGGGGCAGCGGAGGAATGAAAAGAGCAGGGATGAAGCGACGCACATGCCCCTTCAGGTGGTGACAGACCATCAGGGACAGAACGAGGACGAAGACACTCCACTGTGGAGAAAGACAGAGATGTTGAGACCTGCTCTCTTCTGATTGGATGGTTTTCAGGTCAAAATATGACACGTACATTACTAATAACATTAATAATGCTCTTTAAAGCAAGTTTCTTTTTAGTTTAATACTTTGTTTACTACATATACTACATATGTAGTATGATAATATTGTAGCATCCCTTTACAACATGCTTCTTCTTCTTTGGACTATTTGAGGATGTACATTATATCTGTTGGTGTCCGTTGTAGTAATAAGGTCTGACGGCTTTTTGGGGACCAAGGAGCTGGACCCCACGAGTCTGGGTGACTTGGGTCGGGTTAGATCTGGGTTGGGTCAGTGCTAAGGTGAGACATCCAGCTGTGATGGTTAAAGTCAGTGTGAGAATGAGGGAAGGCATAAGGTCAATGACAGGTCCCCGCAAGTGCAGTAAAACACGGACAGAGTGTGTGTGTTCATGCATGTGTGCACTTTTTGTGTTTTACACGACTGGTCACATACAATATGTACAAGTACACTCTGTGTGTGCGTGTGTGTGTTGCACTGAACACAACAGCTTATTGATCTTAAAAATAATGTGTTTATACACGTGAATAATCAGGTTGGTCAAACTGGGAGAAAATCAGAAACTAATAACATGGTTCATTATCTCATTGATCATCTATAAAGACTAATAGCTCCATGGTGTGAATGTGTGTAAACTGTGTCTTTACTCCAGCTCCTGGATTTAAAGCAGCTCGTGTTTCCTCTCATTTTAATCCTTATTAAACTGTTAGTCACTGATACATGGGACCTTTATTTAATTATTCACTTATGATAAAAGTTATCATCATGTTGAAGAAAATGCAAAAACACAGACATGAGCTCCAGTCGAACAGTTTAAATCATTTTTCTAACCACGACCTCGGTCGAAAACATCATAAGGTCAAGGGAAGGTGTGAAGGAGAGGTCACAAGGACTTAGGAGAAGTAGCAGTAGGGCTGAGAGTATCCGACTACACCGGCAGTACTTTAAAATAACTTTATTTATAACACATGGAACAATAAACAACACGAGCAGGGTTACACAGTGTCCCAGGCAGATATTCACACGTACGTATGTGGTGTTTGTGATCACAGGGTCCGTGTCTTTGGACTGTGGGAGGAAGCAGTGCACCAGAAAACACAATTCCCAATGAAACTACTAAATTAAATCCCTTAATCTCACCCCAGTTGAACCAAATCAACCGCCTAAGCCACGAGCCAGTTAAACACGGTATCATCTGCCGTCACCACCCCTGTGCAGGTAACTGCTGCTCCGGTATCAGGCAGCGTCCTGCAGCAGCTCTGCTTCAGACAGGCTGTGTTTAGACCTGGACCTGGGCTCTGGGTCTGTAAAGTGAGGCTGATTCTGCTGCTCTGTGCTGTGATTGTAGTTTTAATGCGGTGTCTTCCTGTCATTTACCACCAGTTAACACAAAGTATGTGGATGTCTCTGTCGTCTCTCCACAGGAAACCAAGATCAACTGTGTCCGCCTGGCGAACAAAGGTACGAGCAGCCTTCCACTGACACTCTGATCTGACTGTTAGCATCTGAGCTCATTTTAAACATAGTGTGATCACATGACCCCCCCAGAATAGTGTTTCAAAAGTGTTTGATGATTTGAACACACACACTAACACACACACACACACACACTCACTCACCCGCTGTATTGATAGAGGTGAGCCCTCGGCCTTTAGCTCAGACATCCTCTCCATGTTATCCTGCATGATTTCATTGCACAGCATTTTCTCTCTCTCTCTATCTCCTCTCATTTTTTATCACCATTTTCTGCCTCTCCTTTCTCCTCCATCCCTCTATCCCTCTCTTTCTCTCTTATCTTTTTCCATCTCATACTGCATCCATGTTGTTCATCGGTGTAAAGTGGACCATCAGGGCCATTACATACTGATTGACCGTGCTCATTAAACCTGATGGACGGGGGGAGGGGAGGGTGGGGAAGGGAGGGCTGAGGCGTTGGTCCCCCCCAGAACCCATTTCATCCTCTTCTCTTTTGCTTTCCCCCATTCCTCCCATCTTTATTTGCTGCTCATCTCTGGCAAATACAGCCATTTGTGTGCCAGGCAATGTGCTATTGAAAGCTTTTCAGCCTGCTATTGATTTTCTTCACCTCTCTCCTCTTTTTTTTTTTTTTATATTTTATTTTTTCCATCTGCATCAAACATTGATTTGATTTTTCCACACCTCCTCTTCTCTGTCCTCTGTCTTTCTTATTATTCCTCTTCTGCATCAACCTTTCTTCGGTTATCGGTGCACATTTTTCCTCTTTCATACCATTTAGTTTTTCTTGCTCCATCCATTTCCACGCCGTGTTGTTGTTGTTGTTGTTGTTTTTTTGAGTGGGACGTGCTGTGGGTGGAGGTCTACTCCGTGTAGATGCTGCTCTGTCTGTGTGCATGTGCGTGTGCTTGGGAAAAAGACATGCTTTTAACTTTGTGGCTGTCTTTCACATTAAAAAATGCACACTTTTCCTCAACACGTAAACTCACCACTGTTCCAGAAACTTTAAATCTACTTGAAATGTACTATTTTGTAAAGTTTTGGATATGTGGGCAGCGTTCTGAGGCAATGCAGATGGCTAATTTTGCAAACGCTGATGACTAATTTTGTTACAATACCTGTTATTCAGTGGCTGCAGCAGCTGATCTCAGGGATAAATGCCACTTGTCTGGTTGAGTCTGTTCCATTCAGTGAACTCAGCTGGTGTACCTTTTGGTTGAAAAAAAAAAAAGAAGCACAGGCAGCAACTTGGGATAGAATCAAGATTTTGTTATACAAGAATCTGTCAGAGGCAAAGAATCTGATTCAACTGTAAAATTCTAAAATAAAACAGTGAAGAACCATGTTTTTCAGGTCAGGTGACTGATGGAGGTCTGCAGGACGACAGCCAGCCTGACAACAGACAACACACAGACTATTTTATAATGAAATCATCAAGGTTTAGCTCATTTTATCCTTTGGCAGGGGTGATTCTAGAGTCTGCTGGGGCCCAGGGCAAAAACTTGGCAGGGGCCCCTTCCAAACAGGGTCCATCATCATGTAATAAATAATCTGACACCAATGAAAAATGTGTGAAATCCAAACTTCTTTTAAATTTAAAATCATAATGTTAGAATTTTCAAACTGTAGATGATAAAGAAGAATAAAAAACTAAATATGATTGAAAATCCTCCAATTGTCCCCGGGGGGGCCCCTAACAGCCTGGGGCCCCAAGCAGTTGCCTGCCTTGCCTGTTCAGTCAGACTTAAGTGACGTTCAATGACGTGATTACTGTCAACCTCTTCAGCACCAATAACATAATAAGAATAATAATAATGATGAAGAATTGAAGAGAATATCTAGTTGTAGTTATGTGTCAAAACTGACTCATGACTTTTGTCTTTAGATGTGAGGGCATGTCGGACTTGAACGTGTGGACCGTTTTACTTCCTCTTTGAAAACCTTTTTCCTTTCCTAACTGAGGTTAAATTTGCCTCTGAGAGATGTAGATTCAATCTGAACCTTGACTACCGTCCTGTCATCAAACAGGCAGGAGAACTGTCTGTGTTGCCTCGACATAGTTGCTATAAACAAATCTAAAAGTAATTTGATGTTGATGTATGAACTGATCTGGTTTTGTCTCTGGGTGAACTGGACCTTTGCAGCAGAACCCAGAGGCCCAGAAAGTGTCTTTGCACCGACGTTGCCACGCCACAAAGTTCATCATTTTTTTTTTTTTCAACCATCACTTCATTTCTTTTCTCTTCCATTTCCCCTTCTCCCTTTATTTTTATTAACCCGTCAAGCCAGACAGACTCCACAGACTCAAATCTTCCCCCTCCTCAGCACCACATCTCACCCCTCACCAGCCACACATCAACATGTTAGGCCTCTTCCTGGTAACGGGGCCGGTCCAGTTGACGCTTACTTCCTGCCGATGAGACCGGCTTTGCCCCAGCTCACATCTTCAAATGCTAGTTGTCCTATTGATCTCATTGTTCCAGTGATATCTCTCACCACTGCAATTTCTCTCCTCAAAGACAGATTGTGCTATTGAAAACCAGGGAGATCTAAACCTTGATGAAATGGATAAAGGAAACTATACGTCTTTTTTTCTTAGACTTTTTTCTTCTTTCTTTTCCTTTTTTTGTTGTTGTTTGTTTTCTCTCTTCCCTCTCTTTCTCATGCTTTCCGGCGGGGACGTGCGGCCCTTGGCCTTAGTGGTAATAGGTAGGGGACAAATAACAACGCCGTACATTCTAGTCATCCCAAGCGAAGGTGATTATTGCTTTATAGGCAGAATATTTTCCTCCCTATGTTTTATCTTTTTTCATCACAGTACAACCATGAACACAACACGAACCCTTTTTCATTTTGGTTGTCCCTGCCCCAACCCCCACCCCTCCCTCCTTCTCCTCCTTTGTTTCTTGACTTTTACTCTTTTTGTTTTTTGCCATCTTACTGCATTTGTTGCATGTCTGCTCTGCTTTGAGTGTCGCTGGCTGTGTTTAAAGCTCCTCTCTCCTTCGTGCATGAACCCCCCTCCACACACACAGACACACACACACACACACACACACACACACACACACACACACACACACACACACACTACCAGTCAAAAGTATTGCAACAACATGCAAGTATTAGACTCTGTTTTTACTTGTCATTTAATCTCCAGTGCAGTATTTTTTTATGATTGAAAATAAGGATGAGAGCCATGAATTTAAATTTGTTCTGAGGCTGGTTTTAAGGCTCAGTTTCTGAATCCAGGCTGTGAGCATTTCTCTGTGACTGAGACCTTTGATACTTTCACTGTATTAATATAGAACCTGGACCTGCTTTATAATCAGAGACCACATGGAGGTCTACCTTTAGACTGTATGGACCTTTAACATCTACCTTTAGACTGTATGGACCTTTAACATCTACCTTTAGACTGTATGGACCTTTAACATCTACCTTTAGACCGTATGGACCTTTAACATCTACCTTTAGACCCTATGGACCTTTAACATCTACCTTTAGACTGTATGGACCTTTAACATCTACCATGAGTGATTTGACAAAAACAACAATGGCTGATGGCGTTAATGACATTTCATACATTTCCATTCCTTCAGTGACCAACTTTAACTTCTCTCTCTGTTTATCACTGATGCATCGTAGACTTTTAAATGCTGTGTTTGTCAGAGGGATTCACTACAATGGTGGCATATTTCTCAAAGGTCATCATCAGAAAGGTCTCCCTCATAACACACCACAGCTGAAAACAGCACTTTTTAAAAAAGACTTTAAAAAATGTTTCACGTTGGCTGTTTCTCAGCCCTCGGAGTCTGTTGAGACTGAATGTGGTGAAAACTAAACCAAGACAAGAAACCATGTGCCAAGGTCCTCGGTCCGAGTCTGGACCACACACCTCTGGGCAGATTCTGCCTGTTATCCTCTTTGTTATCCTCTTTCAGTGGTTTAAAATCTACATCAGTATTGTGGTTATAGACCATAACCCTCTCTGAAACTCTCTAAATCAGCATCTTACACAGAATTGATTGTTTATAAGGTGGATTGATTTCAAAAGTGACCAATCAATCTACCAAACACCATCCTCCAATGTTCACTGATCCCTTCTCACTCCTCCACCCTGCAAGTCATTGCCACACCTTCATTTGTAAACCTTCGGCATTTATCTTGACCTATCAAATACTGGACTGAACCAAAACTGATCCTGGTCCAGTCCAGTCATGAGATATCCAACCTTTAAGAGACCTAAAATTCTTATTGTTGTTTGTTTGTTTTCCTGAAGCTAAAACCCATTTTATTTACTATTGACTTTTTTAGTACAGTCCTTTAAAATCCAATCATCCACTTGTAATAAAAAAAAAACAAACAAACAAACAAAAAACAAACACAAGTAAACAATGTTTACTGAAGGTCTATGCTAATCACTTTAGGATTTTATTTAGCAATGTGAGGATGTGACAACACAATACGAATTCCATTCAGCAATACAACAATCAAAATGTTGACGTGAACAATGGGGATATAACAGGGAACCAGTCAGCGTCAGGCGTAATCGTAAACTGCTGTCACAAGCCCTTTGTCGAGACTGTGAGATGACTTCACATGAATACAATAACACTTATTGTCCTGAGGGAAATTGAGGTTGCCAGGCCCAGCACAAAGAATTATGCATATCATGCACAGCTGCGGACACCGGTGAAATCCTAAATTTAATAAATATGGATTCATGTGAAGCCAGGTTGATTTCCTCAATGTGGTGGAAAGAAAACCTCTGGGTGCATTAAAACGCCATTTCATTTCAGGGCCGAACAATTTACACTTACTTTTTTAACACTTTATCTATTAGCCTTTATACATGCTAAATAAATAAAAGTATTTAAATTGCAAGAAGCCTGTGAGCGGCATCCAACACTGGCTGCCTCTCTTAACCCCCTGCTCTGAATTACCTGTGCTCAGTTATTCTCCTAAGTATCCTCATCCAGCACTTTACGGCTCATCCAGTGATGCTGGAGCAGCTAAACCCACTTGTTTTAACCCACTTTTTCGTTTTCTAAACCCAGAGGACTGAAACACAGTGTTAATGATTCCCCTTTGACTCTGTAACCAGGCTGAGATCGGCTCACTTTCAGCTCTACTGGTCTAAAGAGTGAAATCAGAAAGTGGCTTGTTTGGTTTCAACCAAATCCAGCACCCAACAATATTAGTTTTCCAAATCTAAAAGACAGCTGCACTACAGCGTTAGTTTCAGTATCTGCTGATGGTCTGGTGCAGTAAATATCGCTCCCTCAGATTTATAAGTCTGTCCACTTTCTGCAGAGATTGATTTGAAAGGAAATCGAACACAGCCCTGGTGTTATATCATACTCCCTCACTGCAGCACCAGCCAGGTGGCAGAAGTCCCACTGCGTTCATCTCTCCCACTGCAGTCCTTCGGAGATGTATGTTCCAGCTATTATGTAATACGAGCAAATCAAAAACACAAATATGTAAAGTTGAGTTTACAGCAACAATCTGATCTTTTTTAATCAGTTTGAACCTGCGTGAGGTCACTTCCTGTCCATAAGACGGACAGAACAGCGTCATGGACCACGTTTCCTCTTCGCGGTTATCAAGGCCGGCTGGACAACGATACCGGCCGTTTGTTCCAACCCTCTGATACGACCCTGACCCTGAGCGTCTCCTGAACTAGCGCCTGTATAGCTGCTACTTTCACATGGGAATCGAACAACATCAGATTCCTGCGTTGTGTTGAACCATCCATCAACCCCGACCTCCTCCTGACGTGGACTCGGTCGCTCTATAAACTATGTCACCGCACTGTCATCATCGCTACGACCACTCGATGTTTCTGTAGCAACAGAACCCAATAACTCCTAATAACTTGCTGAGCGTCAACCATTGGGCTCGTTCGTTACAGGACGACAGTCGCCATCATTTGGCTGTTAAAAGTTCACCAACTATCGATCCCAGAGACTGAACATGTCTTTGTTTAGCTCTCGTTATATTTCTAATATGTCACAGTATCCACACGACTGTAAATCAGGTATGAACAGCCTCAGGATCAGCCAGTTACCAGCATCATTTCTTGTTAATGCTGATTGATTTTGCAAGTGATGCCTTTATTTCCCATCATGACTCAGTGCATCGATAAGTTCGACCTCAGTGCTGTATGCCCTGCACGTGTTTGGCCCCCGCCCCCTTGTCATCCATGGACTGGTGTTATATGTCAGCTTCAATCACCATTACCATTAGTCCAAAGGTCGATGATAATTGGCGGTGTATGGCGCCGCGGTGTAACTGACTCGATACTGATGCAACATGTGGTCTGCTGTCTGTGCATGTGTGATGTAAGTGGGCGTGAAACGTTGAAGGGATCATATCCGAATTATCTTTGTCATTGACCCACACTACTTCACACACACAACGACACACACTCTCTTTACAACCGCTCCCCGCCTCTTTCCCATCATCACCGTCACAGTGCTGCCTGCTCGCTGCTTAGTGAGTCACTTTGCTCTCTGAATTTGCAACAGATTGAGTCAGACTGTTAAAGGAAGAAGAGAAACAAACTCGAGGGGGGGTGCAGGTGAATATCTGCAGATGATGTGGCATTTTAAGGGCTTGATAACCGTCAGCGGTGGGATGAAATGCTGGGGAACCTGCACAGGGAGCACGTCAGGTTCAACTGCATCTACAGCTGACGGGGAAATACAGAGGGAGAGACAGTGGGTGACGGAGAGAAAGTAAAAAAGAAACAGACCATATTCCTGAGATGAAAAGAAATAAAACCCGAGAGAGAAGCAGAGGATCAAAAAAAAAAACTGACAAGAGACAGAAAGTGACAGGAACTGAAAAATACAGATCCAGCAGTGGAGGCAGACTCCGGCTCAAGGTTTTTTTTTTGTGGTTTTTTTGGGGTGTTTTTTTCCCCATCCTACTGTAACATTGTGCATTCAGACAGGTGTACCTGCCGCGCTCTCTGCCAGACAGACCTTGTGGCAAATTGTTGTCTTATGCAAAGTTCGCCCTTCCAACTCCCAACTATGAATTTCCCATCTGCTCCACGGCGTAGCAACAAAATGTTCACTTGTCCCTGTGTAAATCCTACCAGGTCATAAAGTACTGAACAGCATCTGGGGAAAGAGGGGAAGAAAGAGAGATGAATGAAAGGGTGGAGGCAGGGAAAGACTGATAAGAAAGCGTGCGAGTGCAGAGATAGATCCAGTGTGAACTATGAATTTATGAACTCTTGAACTGGAGTGAGGTGTTTGATTCTCAGTGATGACTCAGGCGTTTAGTCAACGCCTCCCAGCGCTCATTCACTTTACTTGAAGCGGCTTCGTGAAAGTTCAAATCAGCGTCCTGCGGTTCAGAAAAACCTTCATTTGATCCTGAGATGGGAGCAACTTTGATCAGGATTAAAGTTACTTAAAACTGCAGCTGTATCTGTTAGTTTGAATCCAACAGACGGCGAGAAAACAAGCTTCAAATCCTGTTCTTTCTATGTCTCTGCGCTGGTGTCAGCCGTGTTTCCAGGTGGTCGATCGGTCACGTCATGCGTTTCTATAGAGCCCCCACAAGACGTCCAGACACAGAAATGCTATTACATTGTAATATCACAAAAAAAATAAAGTCACATTTTGGTCATCAGCCATTTTTAAAATGGAAAAGCAACCTGTCTCTGTCTGAGACAGACTGAGACAGTGACAGGTGACAGAGGACATTCAGAGACAAGACTAAATGCTTATACAATCTGGCAAAATTAGCAACTTTTCCTCCGTAATAAAGTGAAAACATATGCCAGGAACCTCGGCCCGAGTCCGGCCCGTGGACTTCCAGAGTTTCTGTGTTGGTCCAGATATGAAAGTAGCGTCTGACTATCCTGGTGTACAGGGGCCAGGTCCAGGCCGTGGAACTGGACCTGTACTGGGCCAGTAGAAAACAAGCATGCATTTTGCTGCCTGATTATGAGAAACGTTCACACAGATAAAAAACTGTTCAATCATTTTTAACGATCCATTCATTTCTACCAAATAACCAGTGTTTATCATCACTGGCTAAACTGGAGTTACTGGGCTCCTCTGTTGTTACACTGTGCCAGTGCTCAGATGCTCCAGTGTCAACCAGAAGTAAATAGACCAAAACTACAGCAATTAGCTCAGACAATAAAAATGAAATGATTTATCTTTCATTGAAAGTTGAATGCCCACAATTGAATAATTGGTTCTCTGCTGCCTTTCAGAAAACATTTCCCACTTTAGAGCAAAGGCTCCCAGCCTCATGGGTTTATGAGAAAGATGCTTTAAAAAGCTCCGGATGTTAAAAAGACAAACTAATAAAACATGACTTGGCATAAAAGCTCAACTTACAAAGCTTCAAGCAGCTGTCAAAAAAACTTTTACATCAGTTATTCCTCTGTGTATTTTCTGTGCTCGGAATTTAAAGTGAGAAGTTAATTTAGCTTTTAATGTAAAATTACTCCAATGATCAGCTGCATAAATTAACAAAGAACAAAGAAAGAACAAAGAGTTAAAACCATCCTGTATCTTGTTTAAGGTCCTTTATTGTATAAAGTGAATTCAGCCAATCAGAGGCCCCAAACACTACCATAGAATAATATGGGACCTTTAAGGGTTAAATTTAAATGAGCCAGACAGATCAGCAGTAGTTGCATGAGTTTCTCAGTAATCAGTAAAAGTATTTCAGTTTAGAGGATAATGTATAATACTCTTACATGAACACACAAACAGACACACAATACATTTTTTTTTAGTGTTAACAACCCCCCCCACCACCACCACCACCACCACCACCACCCCCCCAACTCCAAAAGGCTCCACAGAGACCAGATGATGGAGCATTAAATCGTTTTAGTCCTTAAAAGCTCTGAAGTGCTTAGTAAAGCGTGTCCTGATGACCTTAAAATTAATGTCAGCATTAATGGAGTCTGGTGTGTGTGTGTGTGTGTGTGTGTGTGTGTGTGGGGAGAGTGAGAGGCAACGATTAGCATTGTCCTTTATTGTTTACTAAGTTATGGAGACTCAAGATATGTTAATCCGTCATGATGTGACCACACACACTCCACAGAGGCACATCTACAAACACACACACTGATGCACAGGTGCATTGTTACATACAGTAAACATGCAAGCACACACACGCACACAGGAACGCATTCAAAGGCATGTTAAAGAAAAAATACATATATACACGCGCACACAGACACACACGAGTGCTGCAGCAGCAGAGTTCAGATTAATAATCCTGTTAAACACACTCAGCCATGCTAACGCTAATCCACACACGATGCACCCCACAGCTGCTCACAAACAATAGCTGAAAACTAAACCTTCACATCACACAGATCTAAGACGCACACCAGCACGCACACACTTACATAACCCACATGACACACAAAGTTATGTACATATGCTTTCCAAATACATTTACACACACACACACACACACACACACGCACACACGCACGAACACATACGAACACTGCAAATATACTGTGTTTTATTAACTACACAACATTTACTTCACATTTAAATACATTAGACAGTAGGTATGATGACGGCAAGGTCAGGCTTTGCACGCACACACTCACACATGCACACACTCATACACAAACACACACACACAGTTGTGTGACATGAGACACAAACACAAATATGCAAAACAAACAAACAAAAAACAGAATAAAGGACAAAATTGTTTGTGTGCAGACACAAGCTGCAAACAGCAATCTGTACCTGTGCCACACACACACACAAACACAAACACTCACACACACTCACTCACACACACACACACAGAGCAGCGTTTAATATGCCATTCAGGGCTGCTGCAGTGCGTTGGTAGCTGGGAGAATCAATCTTCTCTCCATTTGGATGAGATTATGTTTTTAATATCTCTGGTTTTACCCATAATTCCTCCCTGATAATTTTATCATGCTCTCCAAGTAGGAGAAATAAAAAGAAGGGGGAAAAAGTGCACAGAGAAATGTATAAATGAAAAGGATATTACACACAAGTGGCACACATACAGTACACACTCAAAGCGCTGGTGTGCGTTCAGGAGCACGGAGGATTAATGCCTGTGGAATGAGATGGATCATCAGCAGCCCATTGTTGTCAGAGTTATAAAGGCAAACATTGACGAAGTCGCCTTTAATACATTTATCCCTCTGCTGTTCTGCATTAAGACACAGAGCAGTGGGAGCATATTCATATATTCCAGCTTTCTCTCATCTGTACATTCAAGCAATAAAAATAACTCATAATCACAGTGTTCAACATTTTCATCACAGACAAATAATAACGAAAATTACTTTATTTATAGAGCAACTTTAAAAACAAAGTTTACAAAGTGCTTTGACACATGAATCAGAGCAGGAGACAAACGAGGTGAATTTACAGAGAAGGCAGAAAATATACTATAACATATCACAGGGAGCAGAAACTAAACGTGCACACACAAGCAGACGATAATAAGGTGAGACAATTTTAAAAGTATATATAGATATATAGTATAAAAAAGTATTAAAATATTAAGTCTATATATGTATATTTATAAACATAGTAAAGAGAAATCACATAAAAGCAAGTCACTGACTCTGCCTCATCAATTCAGACAAGTGGGTCCAGAGTCCAGGGGCCTGATGGGAAAAATCCAGTCGCCTCTAGATTTAAGCCTCAACTCTGGAACATCCAGAAGGATCTGAGGCTGTGTCCTGGCTCATATGGGCTCAATAGTTCAGTTCTGTAACTTTAAGTTATGTAAAATCAATCCTACAACAAACAGGAAGCCCGTGAAGGAAGAAGCCAAGCTGCTGTGTTCTGGACCAGCAGGGGGGAGGGAAGGTGACCTTTGGTTCGTGGCAGAGAGGAGGGAGTGGTAGTCGCCCAGTTTTGAAAAGATGGAGCATTTGACACATTATCGAACCAGAGGTCACCCCATGTTTTCAATAGAAATAAAAGAAACCTAAAAATAGAAGTAAAAAGCATAAAACTGTATAAAAACACAGATTATAAAACAGATTATATCTCATTAATGACTAAAGAAACCAAATCTTGTGAGGAAGGCCAGTCTTGGGGACGTGGCTGAGCGCGGTGACTGCTTCGTTGTGACATCACAAAGTCCCAGAAGTCCTGAGGCTGGTTTTAAGGCTCAGTTTCTGAATACAGGCTGTGAGCATTTCTCTGTGGACTGAGACCTTTCACAGTGTTAATAGAGAACCTAGACCTGTTTTATAATTAAAGACCACACAGGCGTTTCATTTTATATAACATGGCACCTTTAAATAAAGCTTATGAGAAATTTGATCCAGGTCTCTTATTGGTGCTGAGGCCAAAGAAATAACCTGAATAAATCAAGGGTTCAAACTCAGTTCATCTCTCCTCTGCTTCACCACAGGGTTCATTTCAAAAGTGCAATGTACTGACTTTAATCTTACACTGTTCCAAGATGCTAAGCTAGCATTTGAAAGTGTCTGTGGCTGGAATACTCTACCACTTTCTTCCTTGAGCATTGCAGCATCACTTCCCACAATATTTACTGTAGGAGCTGGAGAGTTAGTATGTGTGTGGATATACTGTATTCTCTACAGCCCCCCAGTAACTGTGCTGTTGTCCACACTGTATTCCCCTGGTACGACAGCTCATCCCTGCGAAGGCCAAGTGGTTGTGAATTGCGGCAGTCAGAGCAGTTAAACCTCTCAGATCGATATTTCATGTCTTTCCCCCTGAGAAGATTTTACTGGTTGAGTAAAGAATTTAAAGACCCTCTTTGAGCCCCCCCCCTCCCCCCGCTGCGCCGTGTTCGGCTGGGATGTAGAGTCATGAACAACCTGATCGAAGAGATGAGAAAATATGAAAGTTTCTGTTATAAATAAAACAGGTTTCAGTTCATGTCATCAAAATATATTTGTCCTTCACTGTTTAAGATTAAACTAAACTGTGTTTTAATTAAGTTTTAAAAATACACTTGCTCAGCTTAGTTTCCCCTCAACACCTAATTTGTTGCTCGTGGCAACACAGCCCATTATAACACAATCAGAGCATCAACAAAGATGTTTTCATCTTGTGATGGATATGAAAAGGAATGGTCTCGACTCATTTTGGAGACTTTTTGATCAGCAGAGAAATGAAAAATGGCTGTAACGTGCAAACATCTGTGGTCAGGTCTTGGCACGTCTTATCAACATTTCTCAACACTGTGGCTGGCAGCTAATGTCAGCTACTGACAGTTAACATCTATATTCACTACATAATTAAATGTCCGTAATTTATATTAACGGTCGATATTTCAACTTCTCCAGTCTTTTCTTTTGAAGTGTTGATCTCCATATGAAGATATATTTGTGGTTTTAAGATTAAAAACCATCTCAGTGTAGTTTTCCATCTCCTCTCTCAGGCTGAGCTCTGAGCTCTAGGAAAAGGTCAGTCAGCCAATCAGAGGAGAGGATCTGATCCTCTCTTCTGATTGGCTGATTGCCTGAGAAGATTTACGTACCAACTTGATAGCGTATGGGCTCTTTAATAGTAAAAACTAGTTGTGTCTTCAATCCCCTCAATGTAGTGTAAAATATTTGATCTGGCCGAACGTGCCTGAGCTCCTCGGCCCGAGTCCGGCCCATATACGTCCACATCTGGGTGAGGACGTATGTGGGCCCATATACGTCCACATCTGGATTAGGACGTATATGGCGCTGAGATGCTGGAACATCCTTGATATTCCCATTTGTGAAAAAGTCACCTGACCACGTGTACTGTCCAGGACCCTCCCGACTTCCTGTCTTTTTTTTTTTTTTTTTTTTTGTGAACCTGATGTGTGCCAACAAAATAATATCTGCACCACCTGCCAGCACTGGTGGCAAAATAGCAAGATGGCTCCATAAATTGTAGATACTTAGGGGCCACCTGTTATCTCACGGTGACTATATAACAATAAACAAGGCCACGGTTTCCTCCATATTGTGTTTGCACCAGATGTCAATCAATCCACTTTTCCTGTGTTGACTTGCTTCGTCCCATCTTTTTTTTTTTATTGCCCTTGTAATGGACACAGAGGCATTAGATCACTTGCCCCAGAGCACTGTCTGAGTCTGCCTGATTGGCTGAGTGGCTCCCAAACTGGCCAATCACGGTGTTAAATGGAGCTGAACCTGTTGCCAGGTGGGGTCCTCCACGGTTACATTATGAACTGTTGAACCCAATCAGCACGTGGGCCAGTGAAGTGTGAACAAATGGGGTCACGCTGTAATGTGTCAGGTGACACATATTGCGAATCACTCAGGGGGGGAAAATTGAGGTTTAATACACCTGTGGGGTGATTACCAGGGCAGAGACTACAGGGAAATGTGTGAACTTGTCTCTTGCGTGACCGCTCGAGGCTCTTATGTAACTGCAACGTGCTTGACGGACACAGACAAGCTGAAATTCACACTTCTGTACACCTCTGCTGATTACAGGGCCACGGGCTATCAGAGAGTGTCCATCCTGGGTTATTTTCTGATCCTGTTAATGGGAATTAAAACAGCAGGCTGCACACTTATGCATGTATTAAGTCTGATTGTCTAAAATGAGTCAGTTAACAGCTATAAAAGCTCTGTAAAGTTTAGGATCAAATACCTGGAGGCTGATTGAGGACGGGCTCTTGTCGTCATTGTACAACATAATTCAAGGTGATTCAAGTGTTGAGTGGATGGTGACATTTAAAGGTTTGTGTATTGGCAACATGGGCAAAATGTACGGTACCAGTGTACCCTGAATAGCACCACATGAGGCATTTAGTGGATGTCCGTAAATTGTTGTACCTTTATTAGCGCGAGGCATTTAGGGGACATCTGTAAACTGCAGTGAGGTGTTTAGGGGATGTCTGCAAATTGCAAATGGTTACATTTTTATATTACATAATTTTTGCCAAAGTGCAGTGTCCTTAAATCAAGCAGATGTCCGCCACGCGGCCCAGACACTACAGCTGCACACCAACATGGAGGATCGTCTCCACTTCATCTATTTTTGAGTCGAGCTTTAAGATTTTGCAGCTTGAACATTCATAATGTTTCATAAGAGTAACACTTTTCTTTCTTCTAAAGATGAAACATCCAGGATCCATTGAATGTCCTGTTTTTTTTTTTTTTTCACTGCACTTTCAAACAGTAAAGCACTTAATACTGAACTCCACCATTAAGATGTCTGTTTGATGTCTCATTTCCATTGAAAAGCTGCAGGGAGAAGAGGCTGCACTTCCTCCTGCATTAGTGCGTAGGATGGAGAGTGACAGATGTGTTTTCTTAATTTTTATTTATTCACAAGGTGACGCGCTGTAGCTCTAAGGCGCGGACGCCGTCTATGATCGGATTACAAAGGCGGTGACAGCGTGTTGTCATTGAAGGAATTCAAGGTTTTTTTTGTTTTTTTTTTTTAAAGGAGCATCTCTTCGCGGCAGCCATTGAGGACTGTCGCAGTTATTACAGAACGCGCCAAGGTTAGATGCCTAAGCCTTTAGCTCAGTTGATTCCACTACCAACCTTGTGTTGTTATTGCAGGGATGAAGGGGGGGGGATTAAAATGAACTCCCACACAGCAGCATCACTCTATTAATCGGCCGTCGGAACAGGTGCATTCAGGCTCCTCTGCTCCAGTGTTTCCGGTCCTTCTTCTTTTTTTTAAATGTAATTTGTCTTCTACCAATCTTGCCCCCTGTCTGTCCCTTCTTTCTTCTCTCTCTCATCTATCTCCACCTCTTGGTTTCCCTCCATCTTCTGTTTATTTATTTTATCTCCGTCAGTCTCCCTCTCTTCTTTGTGTTTCTACCTCTGAGTGACGTAACCTTGACTGTTTCCAGTCATCGTCCAACAAAGGCACCAGTTATAGTTGAACAGATTCGTCTGCTTCCCATTTTCTGTCTGAATGAGCTGCATTTTTTTGAGCTGCGGTCAAAGTGTAACTGGGACCGGAGCAGCTGTTTGAGGAACACTTGACTCTCCTTTTGTATTAAACACAACATGTCACCTCAAAAGTGGTAACTGGCAGGAATTCAGAAGAGACGGAGGTATTCGTTTTGTTGCACAGTTCAGGTATACAGCTCTAACTAATTGCTTTTTTATTGAAGTTATGCTTGGAATTATAATAATATATCTTTTTTAAGTCACACAAAGTTGTCTGCCTGTTGCATTAACCCATGAAAAGACCTGAGGCGTTTAAAAACAACCTGAGGGTTTTCTGAAAAACCTGACGTTCTGTAAGAGCAGACAGAAACGTGAAAGAAAAACCACGTGAGACCTAAATCTGACTTTTATTGTAAATCATTGGCTTTGCCTTGGAAAAATAAATATGACTGGTGTGAGGTCTTAAATCCTTTTTTTTTTTATTTCAACCAATCAAACAGACTTTATTTGTATAACATTTTTCATTGAATGCACCACAAAGTGCAACTATAAAAACTAAAAACACAAAGAACATTTCTGAACTTCAGTGAATCACATCTTGAAAAAGACAAATTCAAGTCCTATGCTTCTGCTTCTCATCAATTTTCATAATTGTATTAACATTAAAGAAGCTTTAATCCGGTTAAAGCCAAGTTACCTCTGTAGTACCTTCTTCGTTAGGACTTATTAACCTGTAGCATGCCTCATTTTTGATTGTTTCCATGGCAACATTTTGATTGGTAGAAACTGAAACGACCTGGATCCAGACGTGTGAGAAATCTTGTCAAAAGTTTCACAGATGTTAATTAAAAATGTCCCTCTGCTTTTCACTAGACATCGAACTGAAGCCTTTAATCATAAAGATTTCATTTACACTCAAACACAAAATTAAGTTGTAATATGTCATTTATACTTACATACATATTAATAATGTGAAATCAGTGTAGACAAATCAATGCATCTGTATCATCAGTGAAGGTATCTCCACCACAGAGGTGACACTCGACATCAAACCACACACTGAAAGCAGAGCTCGTACCCACACACCAACCTTGTGCTCACCTTTCCCCAACTTATGTTCTCCATCTTCTCTGTCTGTTGGTTTGTTTCCACTTTATTTAATCCTTGTATAAAGGAGCCATTTGGATCCAGTGCATGTGCATGAGAGGCGTTGATGTTTCTGTATGACTTTGACAGTTGTGCTTTATTTTGTCCTTGTCCTGTATATACATCTGTGTTTAATAATAACAATAATGATGTGATTTCCAATGGTATTCAAGAATGTAAAGCTTTTGGGCCAAAGTTTAACCCAACTTAAATATTAACATAAAAATTATTGGTTTTCAAGTTCTGCTAAATTCCTCAAATATCCATCTGTCCCTTGATATGCACTTTGTGTTTTTTTTTTTTTTTTGCATGTTTATGGTGTTTTCATCGCCTGCTGCACATCCCTGCATGGTGTTTATAAGTTGTGTTCTTTGCATATGGATGAAGTGTTTAGAGTATCTTCACCTTGGGATCAAGTGTATTCAGTGTGTCTTTGTTTGTGTCGAACATGCGTACATTTTGTGTTGTGCATGTGAGAGAGTGTGTGTTTTTCAAGGATTTCATCCAAGGGTAAACATTTCCTTTGTGTTGTTGAGTGTGTGTGCAGTTTATGAGCGTGTGCACGCAACGTATTCGCCTGTGTGTCCATGCACATGTGGTCATTTCTATGTGGCTCACTGTTTGTATGTGGTTGCCTACCAATGTGACTATGTGCGTACTGTGTGTGTGTGTGTGTGTGTGCGTGTGTGCGTGTGCGTGTGCGTGTGTGTGTGTGTGTGTGTGTGTGTAGGTGCGTCCACCCAGGACTCGGATGCCATGGAACCAGAGAAGCAGGTGGACAGCACAGTGAAAATGGCTGGAGTAATCGCAGGGATCTTGATGTTCATCATCATCCTCCTCGGCGTCGTCCTCACCTTCAAGCGCAGGTAAGTGACAAACCTGAACATCAGCTTAAAGGTGCTATGTGTAGCATTTTAATAACAATACGACATTAACGTGCCCTCTTTTGTGCATCTTCACTGCAATTCCCTTAACTCACATACAAGACTGTTGGTAGCCTCTGTCAGAGTCTGTGCTGCATTTAGCTGGTGAGTTGTTTTATGGCACAAAACAGGAAGAGACTCCTCCTCCAACTGAAGCTTTATAACCTGCTTTATAATCAAAGACCACATGGAGGTCTACCTTTAGACCGTATGGACCTTTAACATCTACCTTTAGACCGTATGGACCTTTAACATCTACCTTTAGACCGTATGGACCTTTAACATCTACTGTTGGAGGAAGTAAACAGAGCCATGATCAAAGTTGCAGCACTGGCTTGAGACAGACGCTTCTAATAATCTTAACGACCATTGCGTCATTTTGTATCTGTACAAACGACTGTACGATGAATAAAATCCTACATTTAGCATCTTTAAACCGTGTGACTGATCAGACAAACCTTGAGTTAATCTAAAGTGTCCTCATAGTTAATAGATAGATAAAATGATGTGTAGGGTTAGAGGCACAAATTTACATTTATGGACAATGGGAGGGAAGTAAATGTCTTGAGGTGAAGTAAAAAGGTTTAATAAGGAAAGATTGAATCAGAATTTAAAACCGTTTTCATTTTGTTTTAGTCAGACAACAAACGTGTTTTTTAGAGATTAGCATTTATCAAACATTGGCTACACTGATTGTTGCGATTGCGAAGGCCACAAACTTTCATTTGTTTCTTAAGGCGATATAAAAGGTCAAAATTATGTATTGAATCTGGTGATGTACTTAATCTTCTTTAACCCTTGAAGGCAAAATAAATAATAATGATAGACGTGTCCAGAGTTTAGATTTACAAAATGCAGA
Organism: Rachycentron canadum; assembly: GCA_038496675.1. NCBI lineage: Eukaryota > Metazoa > Chordata > Actinopteri > Carangiformes > Rachycentridae > Rachycentron > Rachycentron canadum. Next base: position 27,457,749 of record CM076649.1, read on the forward strand.
TGAATTGTGTTACTTTTTAAAGTTAGCAGACATGCACAGCTTCCTGTGCCTTTGTCAATATGCGCACTGGCCTTCCACCATCACCTGCCTTTACTTTACTTCCTCTAATTCTCTGTATCCATCCATCCATCCATCCATCCATCCATCCATCATCCATCCATCATCCATCCATCCATCCATCCATCCATCCATCCATCCATCCATCCATCCATCCATCATCCATCCATCCATCCATCCATCCATCCATACCCAGCTGACATTACTGCTTCTACATTTTGTGTTGCTGACATTTTTTGTGTCATTACTCTTCTTTTTGTCAGTTTCTTGACTCATACTTGAATCTTGGCTTTATTGAAACTAAATGATGACAAGTACAAATAGTAAATGTGCACCAACAATCCTGCTGTGACACTGTGTTGATGTTCGTAATTGAAGCGTATCTACACTGTAAAACTATGTCCAGAGCCGCGGGGACGTGAAATGGAAGGCGTGAGGATTATTTGGTCTGATTGCCCAAGGCTTGAAATCCTGAGATATATATATTTTTTTTTTGCAAGCAAACATCACAATAAATAAGTGTAGACTCAAACCCAGTGGGCTGTTTTCAAAATAAATGCACAAATATTGGTGCTGGTTTAATCCCCTAAAGGAGCAATGATGCCGACTTTTGCTGCTTGTTATTGTTTAGAAGAGATTTACTGTGAGAGCCGAGTGTAAAATGCTTTGTGCCTTTTGAAGTGTCTCTCACCATTTATGTAGCATCAATGTTACAGACATTGATAAACTTGAGCCTAGAATTAAAAATAAATATATTTCCATGTGTTGTTAAAACTACAGCCTTCAGGTTCCTCCCAGCAGGCGCTGCCCTGGCTTCACTTAAGGTGGACTGACCAAACACATTGAGACAGAGGGATCCGTTTTAAGACTATTAAGTATTCAGGGCGTGTTCTCCACTAAATTTGCATAGTTCAAAGGGTTATTCTGGGTCTCTTAAATAATTATGTGTTTTAGACGTAATAGGCAATAAACCAATCATGGTGTCATCTGCCATCATCTCTTTATAAACTAACATATTTACATATTGTGACTGAGCAGCGGGGAAGGCTGGTATATGCAGGCTAACAGTTCTCTCTTATCTTTCACAAAAAGATGGAAAACATTTTTTATTTTGGTGGAAACTAGAGCAGCAACAGCATCAAACAGTCACATGAAAAACGCAGGATATATTTGAACAGGCTGTAAAAAACAAAACAGCCCAAACGCAGTGGCATCAACTTCCATTCATCGTTATAGTGTCTGAGTGGCAACTGTTCATTTTCTCCGATGTCTTTCGAAGAAAAATTGGATGTGAAGACACTGTTTAGTCTTTATATTCAGACTGTTTCTAGATAGTTGTAGTTATGTGGTTGATCTCATCAGATTGTTAAATCCAATACATTAAAGCTGCATGCAGCTCACAGAACATCCGACCTGTTCAGACCTGTTCAGACCCCTCAGCTCTAAGTCTGTCAGTTCACAGCCGGCTTTAAAATGTCTCACCTCCCTCGCTTCGTATGCAAATAAACTCACATCTATAGTTGTTTTTTACCTGAGGTGGATGTTGATACCAGATCTGGACAGAGCCAAAGAAACAGGACCTTGAATACAGACAGGTACTGTTGAGCTGTAGAGGAAAAAAATATCTTAGAACACAAAGTACGTTTACATTTTTCTGTAGTACCACAGAGACGCCATGTACATGACACCACTGCTGCAAGTAAAGACACTTGATGCACAACAAAGGAAACATTAAACCTCACACAGACAGTTGAACAGGTTGAATTTCTTCCTGCTGGTCTGAATGCAGCATTAGATCCATTTCTGGAGGCCGGGGAGTCAGAGGGGCCACAGGGTCAGTTGGCTTCGCTAATCAGAGCTAGCTCAGGCTAACAGGGAATATCCCAGACACCAGGAGGATAAAAGTCGATCAGAGCCAGAGGAGGAAAATGGAGGGTGGAGGTGGAGACTTTAGAGGAGGGTATAAAAGAAGGAGCAGGAGGGGAGGAAAAACTAAAACAGGCCAGGAAGGAAGAAAATGTATGAGATGTAAAAAAAAAGAAAAACAAGTCAGCCCTGGTTAACCTGGGGGGTCAAATGAATATGCTAATCTGATGCTAACCAGGCTAACAGAGCATAATATACATAAAAAGGCCAATTAGAGGGCAAACACCACCGTAGTGTGTGAGGGATAAAAGAGGGAAAAGAGCAACTGAGCAGCAGGAGAGAAAGAAAAAAAAAGGAGGCAGTTGAGATGCTGCTCAGACGCTCTCATGAATCTGAGCTAACCTGGGCCACTGCTCCGGGTTAAAAGGTGCCATACGGCTCAAAGTATGACATGATCTCTGCATGAGGACGAGGATAGAAAGAGGAAAAGAAGAGTTCAGATGCACGCAGCCGCTGTCACTGAGAGAACTTAGCTAGCCAGGTTTTTATCAGGTTCATTCTCAGGATCGCACAGTGAAGGAAAACAGAGATTAAAGTTGTGTCATTGACTTCACCCAGGAACAGGAAGAAACAGAATATACACTTTATGTCTTTACACTGAGAAAAAGGCCTGACTGAGGTTTTTAACAGTGTGATCCCAGGGTCTCTGTTGGTGGATATTATGTTTAATACCAGCGCACAATGAATCTTGGGATAGGTTGGGCAATGAAGGATCCATCTGTTGGATCCTTTGCTTCCTAGGAAAAGGAGGACACATATGAAGGAGCCTTTGAAATGGGTCTAGTTACAAAATGTACGGGTCTAGGATGAGACCCTGAATTGGGACACAGTTTGTAACTCTCACTTATGACCTGATACCATGGCTGCACAATTATTCAAAAGCAAAAAACACACCTAAGTTCATTCTCCACATCGCAGGGTCTGAAATTAGTGGTTTATTGTCAGCACCATAGGTGTCGTGGCCGACAGATTAGCTCCTGCAGATGTAAAGGTGGTACAAGACCAATAGAAACTGTATCATCATTAACAAATTATTCTCATTATGAAATCCAAAATCAACTGAAGTCATATATAACAATATCTAGTAATCACACTATGATTTTTTTTTTTTTTTTTGCCAATACCACCTCACATGACCAGTTAAAACCTTGTGATGTAAAATCATTTGTCAGTGTTTTCCATGTGTCTGGAGCAACATTTCCCCTCTGTGAAAATAACAAAAGTGATACTGAGACACCTTAAAGCTGGAGACTGTTAAAATAGAGCCCATTAAAGAGTTTCCCCCTAAACCCCCCACCCAGTAAAAATAATATCTTGTGCACACAAGACAAATAACTTTTGGCACTTTGGGGCCGTACGGACTTTCAGATGAAGACAGAACAAAGAAAGTTGTATAAAGTCCAGAAAGAGAAGCAGTGAACGGTTCAAAGAGGCTGTGGAGAGAAGTGGAGACAGAGAGAGAAGATTTGATAAAAGTGGAGCAGACAAATAGATTTGGACAGTGGGACGTTTACCATATCATACCCTGTTTTTCAGGGTCATCTATTTTTCATCCCACACTCTTCAGCCGCTCGTCCGAGTGGAAGAAAGAGTGTTTTTTTTTTTAAATGAAAGTGTTTTACATGCCTTTCAGAGCCCATAAATTATTCTGTAACAAAACTTTGTCGGGAATGAAGTGAAGCACGCACAACTGTCCAATTAATCTTTCAGGGCAGCATTACACATGTTCCAAATGGATTTTTTATTTTTTGCTGATAATGTGATGTGGACATGACCAAGGTCTAAATGGGGATTCGATGTTTTCACAGCCAGGTGGCCCCCGAGGGCTCGAACACACAGCGCCAGAAGATACATTTTTCATAAAAAGGTTGAGAGGAGAAAGGATGAATAATTAATGTTCCTGAAACACTGGCTGATTTTTTTAAACGAATTACTGAGACCAGGTGACATTTCTGGTTCTTTCATCCCTGTTCATTTTGGCCAGTTCTTTAAAATTCAGCTGTTAATTTCCTGTCTGGGTCGGCCTCTAAAAGGAGACTTAGTGGCATTTCAACAGCTTCAATAAAAACAAATTAATTAAAGAAAAAAAAACACAAATGAAGACAGGAAGCAAACAAGCGAATTACCAACAAATATAGACATCACCCCCGGCTATATTCCTCTACTGCTGGGCATGACTCCACATTAGTAGCTGTGTTCTGGCATTAGAGATGCCTTTGAATTATTAACTCCAAAGATCAGTGTATTTAAAAGGTCCTGGTCGAGACCGGATCAGTCAGTCCACACACTGTAAAACCAGAATAACCAAAGAAAACTTCAACACAGGAAGTTCCACACATGTGTTTGNGTGTGTGTGTGTGTGTGTGTGTGTGTGTGTGTGTGTGTGTGTGTGTGCTTGTATATGTTAGACAGTGACAGAGTGAGGACATTAGGTTGGTCCTCACACTTCTTCACACCTTTAGTTGTAAGTTTGAGGGCTAAGACTTGGTTTTAACATCAGGGATAGAATCAGGTTACGGTGAGAGAATGTATTATGTTGCTGAGTGTCCTCACAAAGACAGAAGTCCAAGATCTGTGTGTCCTCAGGCGTTAGGTGGTCTTAGAGCCGTGGACTGTTACACACATACAGAAGGTCTGCGGACACACGAACACAGCTCTCAGACAAACACAGACCAAATATCTCTCTCCTCTGATCTGACCCGTAGCAGGGTCTCTAGAAACAGCGCCTCTGTGGCGGCCGGCCTTGGTTGTCATGGTGATGATCATAAACACAATGACAGCACCTTTTTCTCCATGTTTACTCTTTATCATCCATGATAACAAAATGAAAAGTTCTAAATTAAAGCCTAAATGAATCAGCTGGACAGTAAAATAATTGTATAATTTCATTAAGGTCAAAGGTCACATTCACAACTTCCTGCCACATTCATTGTGTTCTTCACTCAGGCCGTTGATCAGCAGTCACCCTCCTACTGACTCTCAGCATCAGACACTGATTCAGATTCAAACGTCCCTGGTTACATCTGATTTGTTTTCATATAAACATCTGAATATATCAAATAATATAAATATGAAATGTATCCTGAATTAATAAATACCTTAGAATATAATAATAATAATAGAAAAAAACTTAGGAAACTGGCGAACACGAACTTTTTGGACTAAAAATGATTTATGGATGAACTGAACTCTGGGATTTCTTTCTTGTCGTCTCCGTGTTTGAAACTTGTCACCTTGATAAAATCCTTGTATCTAGATACATCAGGCAGCAGAGCTCTAAACCGGCACACTGCAGTTATTTACTCCTCAACCGTACGGGGCTGGTCCGAGCTTTCATTGATGCCTAAACAGATAAAAATCTAATTAAATGCGTTTTCCCATCTTTCGGCTCCACGCTGCTTATCCTCATCCTCCGCTCTCAGACGTAGACACAGATTTGTGTGCAGCAGCTGAGGAAAAGTGTCTCAGTGTTCAGTTCATTTTCAGGCAGCTACGACACTGGAGCGCTGCCGGAAGATAACAGACGTAGGGCTTTTTTTCATGATGTCACCAGGAGACCACAGGGAGCAGACTCAGCTCTGCCTTTGGCTTCAGGGTTCGGTGTCAAATATAAAATAAAATAAAATACAGATAGACCTGATGTTTCACGACCTCTCTGACTGGAGTCTCACTCCCTTTTATGTCTCTCTCTATCTTCCTGTTTCCTGTCTTTGGCTCCACCCCTTCCTGTCCCGTCCTGTACCTGCCTTGCCCTTGCTCCGATAGAGAGATTCACACATGGAGAACTCTGAGCGTGGGGTATTGTATGTTTACTTCTAGACATCAACGCATCCACTCCGCTCCTCACTGCGACTCTCATCACGCCTCCTCCGGCTCTCAGCGGTTTCCCAAATGCATCTGACGACCACAGCTGGAAAACAGATGTTGATTTAAGTTAAATATTCTGCCTCATTAAAACATTATTTATTAGCTGAAAATGATTTGATAACCTTTAAAAAATATATACATCTCAGTTTGGAATAAAACTCAGGGCATCTGGCCTTTCCCTTTGACACTAATAAGCCCTGACTGTGTGCACATGCACGTAGAAATTGCTTGAATGAAGACTCGTTTTAATCTCTGCCATTTTCTCCGCCGGCTGTTTTAGCGCTGAGTGACCACAACATGTTTGTTGTGATCTGTGGTCTTTCTGTTCCTGCAGATCCAGTTCAGTCGCTGTGTCGGCGTCAGAGTCTGTTTCCGTCACGTCTGACCAGTAAATCCTATGGAATGAGTACAAATTAATCAGGCGTAACGTGATGTTTTAGGTCAGTATTGGTTAAAGTGGTCGTTGGGGGTGTGTGAGGTCAGTGTGTTACCTGCAGCAGAGTCAGATCAGCTCCTCTGGACAGGGACGGTCGCAGTAATGTGTTCTAGCCACTTTGCGACAGCAGAAAAGCTCATGGGTGTGTACGATATATTTTGAATATTTTCACATTTATCTTGTCATCGAACATTTGTGAGCTGCAAACTAGTTCCAAAGTCAGCTTAAGATAAAGTGAAACTCTTCAAAATAAAACATACATTCAACTGACATGAGCGTTTTTCTGTGGCTTAAACACAAAACAGCTCCTCACTCAGCTCCTGCTGCTGGTCTGAAACTACTGCAGGTAAAAAACAGCCCTATCCATCACTTTAACAGTGAGATAATTGAACTAATATCAGATGCATTTGGTAACCCCCCCCCCTCCACCTGGTATATTTGATCATTGATTTCAAATCATCTGTGCATTTACCTGTGCTCAGTGGTTATTCCTTCTTTTTCTGTGAAAAGTGCATGTTTAAAACAATCACCTGGTACATTATTATGACCATTATTACCTCATTCGCTCTGTATTTGGCTCGTCTGTCCATCTCTTTCCCGTCCATTTGCTTTTGATGCATTGTAAGTAATTATTCTTCCTCTAAACTCACGTCTACACCTGCTGTAAATCCCCCGTTGGAAGTGGAAAGACAGAAACCGAGACAGAGAAATGATTCTGCTTCTTTCTAAAACGGGAGCCACAATTGATTACACCTCACCAACAAGAGCAAGCGATCACGCAGGAACTTTTCAGACTGAAAACTGAGCCAGCCCTTTGCCGCCGCCTCCAATATCAGGAAAAAGGTTAAATAATTAGCGCAACTTTGTAGGTTAGAAATTACATGTTTGGCTTCGGCAAATAAAACCGAGGTGGGTGATTAAGAGGGAGATATGTGGCAGTGTCTCACTGAATGAAATGTGAAGCTTCACAAATATCTCCACCCACGCTGTTCTGGGCTCGAAGACAATCCACTCTGTGCCCGTCATGGTCGCTATTGCCTCAGTGTCGTGTTTCTCTAATAACACCCAGTCTTCATTTAAAGACACACACACTCCTCTGCACCTGAGCTGTAACGGGCAGCAGGACCCAGCAGCACACAAGCAGACTTTTCTATGGGCTTTACTGCCGAACGTATCTAACACACAACAGAGCAGGTAAGAAAGCAACAGTTCAGGGCAACAGTACTGTTGGGGGGCAGGCTGGATGAGAAGAGATAATCAGGAAGATAACAGATCTGGAACCAGGCAAACAATCAGTCCAGGCAGACAAACCAGCAGGGGAAACGTAGATGTGTAGTCAGAGCAGAGAAGCCAGCAGGTCAAAGTCCAAGAGGGAAAACACAGCCACAGGCAAACAGAACCACAGGACACAGGACCAAAACTCAGGGTCACGAACAGAAGGTAGATGGGTTTACCGGGGTCAAGACGAAGATGGCAGGTCAGAGACAGTCGATGACAGGAGATCAATCCAGAGAAGAGTGCTGGAAAGTCTTGCTGGCAAAGAATGAGTGAAGTGGAGGGGCTTGTACACTGGCTTAATGAGAGGCGCACAGGTGAGCTGAGCTGAGAGGGGCGTGACTGACAGGTAGGGTGGAGCAGAGGAGGGCTGGGTGGAGAAGTACTGGGCTCTCAGGTGAACATTGGAACAGAACTGTGACATGAGCGCTTATTTCTGTGGAAACCCAACTCATACTTAATTCCACTTTCCACTCAAATAATATTTAATAATCCTGTTGAAGGCTTTATAACATTTTCCTGTTCCCTCAATGAAAAGAAGTGTATTTCCCAGAAGGCAGTGGGAATATGAGGGCGGTGCAGCCTCACAGAAGGATGGAGATATTGTGAATTTCAAGGTGATTTTTACAGTGGTGTCAACTGGGTCACATAAAATGCCAATTCTAACATTTCCAATAAAAAGAAACATTCTTCCAAATCCCAAACTGAATTAAAGATGAGAAGGATAGAAATGTCAGGGAGGTGTTTGTCCTTGAAGTAGCTTTGTGTGTTAAAGGGTGTGGAGGTTATGGTGGAGCCCACTTTCCCAAAAGTGTTTCCCTTTCTGCTATGATTGATATTTTATTCAGATTTTAACATGTTTTCCCTGATAAACCCAAACTAATGTCCGATACTCTTTAATTTACTTCCTGGTTGGGAAACCTGGATCAGGCCTTAAGCCCCGCCCACCACCTGCTGGCTCCAGGTGACAGAGCAGGGAGGATGAAGATGGTCAGAGGAGGAAACATCAGACAGACTCAGCCTCATGTTTGAGCCTCGGTCAGGCCCAGACTCAGATCAGGACTCTGAGACCAGAACCAGAGACCAGCAGACGGTTAGCATAGTTAGCATCTTTTATTTCTTTGTGTTGTTTGTTAGCTCGTAACTGACAGTGACTGACACAGTGTTAATTGTTGTTATACTAATGCTAACTCTGGTTCTCTGTACTGACAAGGTTTCAGGCTGAATTAGACCCCCACCCCCACAAGCAAAATTAAAATGGAAACTATTTTTACAAGCAGCGCCTGAAGCAACAGGTCCTAAATCTGTCGTCATCTTTATTTGGAGCGATACAAAGAGAGGACAAAACCCAGCTTCATGCACAAGATGCTCTCACTAAATATTTGTAACTGTTCAGTTTCTAAAAAAAAGTTGTTTCTATTTTGTGTAAAACTAAGCGCAGATAGTATCTTTATGTTGTTTGTTAGCTTGTAACTGGCAGAGGCTGACACATTGTTAATTGATGTGCTAATGCTAACTGTGGATCCCTGTAGGTTTGTGATGTATGAATCCCTGACTGTCTTTTCATGAGACCGACATTGGTTGAGTTCAAGGTGGAAACACTCAGTCGGTCATGGTGTTGACTGATTATTTCACTGTATGATAAAAAAAACATCATGTGGACGTTAACGAGGTTAAACATTGGATTTTCATTGGAGGGTCATTAATGTTGATAGTCAGAAACATCTTCTTTACCTCAGCCAATGGGGTTCGAGTTTGAGTCTAGCTTCATCCAAACCTGTAGCAGTTACCAAACCTTGGAAACAGAGGCACTGTAATTAGATTTAAAAAAAAAAAAAAAATGGAGTTTGTTGCTGTGACAGCAGATTCATCAGGAAGTTAAGGGAATGCCTCGACCCAAAGGTTTTTCTAAGGCCTTAAATTACGCCCCATCCGCTCCACCCGACCTAAAAAGTCATGAAATAAATGATGAACCTCCGCACTGAGACGGCAAAAGGACACATCCTGTTTCCAGACAGTGCACTGGACCCTCAGGGGCCCAGACTATGACAAGAGAATTGAGGTGATTAGTAAGTGATGTCAGCCCAGGGAATAGACTCAGGCTGGATCCACTGCAAATGGCAGGCTCTTACAAGGCCAAATGGTCTGAAGGGTGTGTGTGTGTGTGTGTGTGTGTGAGTGAGTGAGTGAGTGAGTGAGTGAGTGAGTGAGTGTGAGTGTGAGTGTGAGTGTGTGTGTTTGCAGTGAACTGAGACTGGGTTATATACTGGACATAGGCATGTACACACACATTAGACAGTGCTGAGTGCTTCCATGCTGACAGATGCCAAACTTGTAGTTATTCACAGTTGATTTAGCAGCGTTACACACACACACACACACACACACACACACACACACACACACAGGGAGGGAGAGAGCTGGATTTGACCCCCATCTTGCAGATGTGACACATGGTTGAATAATGGACTCTGCTGCTCACTGAGATAAATGCTTGATGTGTCCACTCACAGTGCTGTTATAGTGGGTGAAGCCCGGCCATTTACTCACACACAAACACACACAAAAACACACAAAGTCACACGTACAGACTCTGTATGATCACACATGTAAACCTCTACCTGGAACAGAAATGCCTGGAAGAACATTCTCCTTATTCACGCCCTGGGTCTGATTCTCCCGTTCGCCTCTGATTCCTGTTGCTCGTGATAACATTTGACTCTCTAATTTAATTGCTGTGAACCGAGGGGACGCTCCGTTAGGCGCAGCTGTACAATGCAGACGATTACAGCGAGCAGCACAAGCTGTTGGATGATCAGGCAGGTTGTAAACAAATCCACAGCTCAGCTAAGAACAAATGATTTGTGGCTACAAATGAAAGCAAAATTACCTTTAAGTGTGAATGGATAACTTTACTGATTTATAAAACTTTATATTACTACCTATAAAGAGGCTCTCGTCCTCTCTTCTCATTGGTTGATTGGCTGTTTTCTGAGTGATACAGCCTTGTTGTGACATCACAAAGTTCCAGAAGTCCTGAAGCTGGTTTTAAGGCTCAGTTCCTGAATCCAGGCTGTGAGCATTTCTCTGTGACTGAGACCTTTGATACTTTCACTGTATTAATATAGAACCTGGACCTGCTTTATAATCAGAGACCACATGGAGGTCTACCTTTAGACTGTATGGACCTTTAACATCTACCTTTAGACTGTATGGACCTTTAACATCTACCTTTAGACTGTATGGACCTTTAACATCTACCTTTAGACCGTATGGACCTTTAACATCTACCTTTAGACCGTATGGACCTTTAATAAGGAAATAGTTTTCTCACCACAGCGGGTTCATTTGCTTCAACAGTCTGTGGTTGATTTTCTCCCTCATTCATATGCAAGTGTGTCAGTTTATGTTGCTGTGTATTTCAATGTGTCCATATACACATTGCATGTTGACATCCGTCTGGTATTGCAGTTTTAATTAACTAGACTATAAATGGAGATGAAAACCTGTCACTCTAAGGATGTGTTTTCCCCTTTCACCCATATTCATTAATTCAGTTTGCTGCCAACCGCCCAGTTCTTCTTGCACACAGCTCCACATATTAACATTTGACTGATACTCACACTGTGGCCCACTGAGCACCTGGCTGCTGACAGTATTTGCAGATGCAGAAGAAAGCAGGTTTTCCCTCATTTAGCTCTCTCTCTCTCTCCGCCCCTCAGCATTGACAGGAAGCTCGTTTAACGTGTCATTAAAGGGTCTCTTGCACATGTTTTTGTACATGTGCGACCATATACATACCTGCCTGAGGGTGTGTGTCAGTGTGTAGGTGACAGATTGTAGGCCTCCACACACACACACACACACACGCTCAGGGGGAGTGTGTGTGTGTGTGTGTGTTAATGTAATAGGTGAGATATTTTTCATCCCACTCAGCCTTTGGGGAAAGAACTTGATCATAACACACTATTCACACATATCGGCATGATACACTACAGGCATCGTCTCATTGTTGAACTATATGTGTGTGTGTGTGTGTGTGTGTGTTGTGGCCAGTGCATTCATGATAAGCTATACATCACATCCCCTGCTGAAATGCTGTGTGTATTTTTTCAGCTGATCGTCCTCATAAAAGCTCATGGTAAACTACGTGTGTGTTTGCAGCAGAAACTATTCATTCAAAAGATAAGATTAGCTCCAGCCATCATACGGGAGCAGAGGAGGTGTGTGTGTGTGTGTGTGTGTGTGTGTGTGTGTGTGTGTGTGTGTGTGTGTGTG
>CM076649.1:27474571-27482071 GCA_038496675.1 Rachycentron canadum
GTAAAGCAGCAATGCTCCAGTCAAAGGCTCAGACTGATCCAGATCTGAACTAACTTCCTTCAGGAGTTTATCCCTGAAGTCAGTGTCACACAGGACAAATCAGGGCTTGTTAGAAAGAGCTGATTCTCTAGTTGAAGGAGAAAAAAGCTGCTTGTCTCCTGCTCAAAACATCAAAGATTTTCAAAAGCATATACTCCTCCAAGAGCTTAATATGGTTCAAATGTGTCCATTCAATGATCATTAATTATTAATAATGTTTCATCTTTACAACATTCGTCAAACCTAGTATGAAACATCTTGTCCTTATGTAATGACATGCCTGTTATTAGAGATTTACTAGTGAAAACTGATTATTGGATGATGATGATGATGATGATCAGATTATCAGCACCAGCCACAACAGTCCAGCATCTTTTAGGTTCTGGTTCCTGATATCAACAGAACCATGGAAACAGTTGGCAGCTATAACACAACAGCAGCTGTGCACACACACACACTCTCTTGTACACACACACAGCTATAGCCCAAGGATGTTTACTGTTGAGAGAGATGAGATGAGAGAGGGATTTTTCTCTCTCTCTCTTCCCAGCCTCTTCCTCTCTTTTCACCTCTCTCTGTATCCCTCAATCTCTCGCTCCCTTGCCGGGTCTGGCTCTAAATCCTGTGATACGCAGATGAAAGTTTGTTTGGGCTTCGCCTGCAGCCTCCTCTGGAGCTGCTGCTGTCATCCTGGAGTGACTGACTGCCTGTCTGACTGCGGCACCAGCTGGGGATGACTGGAGGATATTTGAGCGAACTGGATGCCAAGCGACCGGCTGAGGCCTCGCTCGCCACGACGCGGCAGCTCTGTCGATCCCTCGACAAGTGAAACAAATGTCGTAGCCCTTGTCTGATTGGATGCCTTAAGGTTGGCCCCGTTGACTTGCCAGACTTCTGCTGGAATAATTGCAATTCCCTCAGCGTGCATCGCTTTCGAGGAAAAGAACAATACTGGCTGAATCATGGTTGTTGCATTATATCGGCTGTAGTTATATACAGCAATGACAAACTACATGCTTGATCTCTTTGTGTAATACTACCCAGAAACAAACAAGGTAAATCCCAAAGGGGATAAGGGGCCCCCGATGCCCCCTCATATTGGCATGTTGCACTGACAACTATAAAAAATTACGATACAGGGCAGTGCTGCTGCCCCAAATGCCCCGCTCTGGTGATGTGCGTGTAGTTTATATCTACCGATGGTTTGTGAGGCGTTGAGGGAACATCTGTAACTTCTGGCATCTTAATTACAGACAGCACAAGGCATTTAAGAGACATTTGTTACTACAATTGTAGCATCTACCAACAGCTGGCATGTGAGGCGTTGAGGGAACATCTGTAAAAAATAATGGTGGAGGTGGGGGTTCTTTGATGGGGTCCTTTACCCAGGAACCCCAGAGTCTATCATCCCCATTGATGAGCATTTTTCAATGCTAGGAAGCCCAATTTATTCATTGCTGACAGTCAATGAAAACAAATGGAAATAGCTCAGTTTGCAACACAATTTAGCTTTAAACGTATAATAATTATAATCACAAACTACTGAGCCCGATGTTCTTAATTAGAGTCATTCACATCATCCAAAGACAGTTTGTTCAGATATTTTATTGATGATTGTACCAACATCTGCTGCAGCATTAGCATTTCCTCTAATGAACTTTCACAAAGTCCAACTGAACTAAATCTTATTGTCACTTCCATGTCAGTGATGGGATTTGAGTGTTTTAACTAATATATGGAAGTGTTAGGTAATAACATAGGTAATTATTGAACCATAAGCCAAAATATAAAAGAAAACAGAGGTTACATCAGGTTGTTCAATGTGTGTTATTGAACCAATCGAAACTAATGAAGAATGAATGAAGAATAAGAAATCCCCACACACACACACACACACACACACACACACACACACACACCTCCACCTACAATGAGAGTTTACAAACATAACCTGATGATGAAAATTACTGAAAATACAAAAACTCACAAAAGTGTATCCACCAAATTTTCGAAACACTGAATGATAAACTTCAGTAATGAATTTCTTGGGAGGGATTTTGGGAATGAGCCCTTCACGTCCTCCTGACATGTCGCGTATCAAATGAGCAACAATTAGAAAAACTGTCTTTTCGCTCAGGAGTTTGACCAAAAGTCCACCCTGCGTTTCTTTTTCATCTTGTGTGTGTTAAAAAAAAACTCCTCCTCTCAAAGCCATCAGGGGGAAGTGCACAGCTCACACACACACACACACACAAAAACAACGTATCCATCCACACATCGCTCATTATCGACACATCAAACGGCCTGCAATTAATGTCGCCGGGGGGCACAAAGTAGTCCATGATTCTCGCCGCAGTCGGCCCCCGGCAGGGCAACCTCGGCGCTTAATGAACTGCCGCCGTGACATTCATTAAAGAAGGATTATGTCGCGCTCGTTGCCGCTCACAATATGCAAGGAATTTGTCATTTAAACGAGTCCATTAATGGGATGAATGTGTGATAGGTGGAGGTGTAAAGAAGGGGGGGAGGAGAAAGAGGAGGCCTCTCACTGTCACAAGCTTTTTCTGTCTCCTTATTCTTCATTCTGTCTCCAGCTCTTCATCTTTTTCTTTTCTTTGCTGACCTCCTCCTCCTCTTCCTCGTTTCCTCTTTCTGCCTCTGTGCAGTCAGGCGGCCGGGAACAGGCCACTCTAAGCTCCAATCACACCGGAGGTTTTGTGGCTCTGCTGCCTGTAAATTGCTGTGGAGTCGAGTCAGGCTGAGTCTGGGGTTGATGGAAGGAAATGATTATGGGAGAAACTTTGCTTGGACTTTTCCTCCTTATACATCTCACACTTTTCTTCCTCTCTCTCTAATCTTCATCTCACTCTTCCCCTGGTTTTTCCTCCTCATTCACAAGTTTATTCTCCAACTGTTGTGTTTGTTTTCCCCTTGTTCACTCTTTCACCCTCTGCCTTTATTATCATTTCTCTGTCTCTTGGCTGAATTCATTGAGTACTCAAGGGTGTGCAGCTCGTCATCAGATCACACAAACATTAAAACTGCGTTCATTTCTCATGTCTGCACATCTCTCTGTCACACACACACATTAGTGCCAGTTCTGTGTGAACCAGTGTCAGATGATTCTGACACCGACGTTTATTCCTGGAGCCAGTTTTCATTTTTGATGCAGTGAAGCTCAAAGCCAGGATTTGCAGGTCAGGGAGACTGACATCTGTGTCTGAGAGTCACCTTTTAGAGACAACACATCCTATGTTTAGTCCCTTTATTTTGACTCTGTTAATTACTGACATGGTGTAAATGTGTAAAGTTAATCAGTTTCAACATAACTTTGTGTTTGTGGAGGCATCAAATCTGATTTTAAACAGATCAAATTGACTTCCTTTTGGTATTAAAGAGGCCATTTACAGCTGTTTACTAGAGGTGAACATGTAAAAATGATTCATTTGATTTTAGTTGAATTCATTTTTCATTTTCAGGGGGAAAAATATAACAATGATGACGCAGGGCCCTGGTTTTTCTATAATGTTCAGTTCAGACCTGGTGGAGTTGACTTTGACACAAAACTTTGGGGGTGGGGTTAGATTATGACGCAGCCACCTTGTTGACTCCGCCTATGATGACGCTCCTGAGGTAGACACTAACACCAGTGTTAATTCTTGTCTCTCTCTTACATATCTTCTTCTACTGATGCTGTTTAATCACTCTGATCTGAGGATGTAGCTGCTCAGAGGGCATATCATTGCCTCTTACCACCACCTGTTTGGCAGCAGAGAAAACTTACCGATAGGCCCTTAATTGGTTAAAATAACTTTCTGTGTTTTTAAAGTTCCTAAGTACAGGTGTAACAGCTTCAACAATATTCATTATGTTTAACCAGCTGTGTTTTCGCAGCAGTCGTCACTTTGACAAATGTTCGGCAACTTCTTCATCCGAGTTCACTTTCCTTTCCCTCCTCTCCATCACAGACACAGTGCTGGAGTGACTCAGCCTCTGAGTGCTTCATGAAAGCTTTTAGACTTGTTGAGAGAAACTTGATTAGTCATCGTGGCGAAGACGTGAGCGATGTAGGGAAGTTGCGCGTGTGTAGCGACTCCTCTAATTTGTGTTTTTTGAAGTGACTGGGCAGGACGGTGCAGCTCTTCAGAGACACATGTGAACGGGCGTGAGAGGCGGCGTCGTGATAGGTTACTGAGAAACGCTCCCACTCACTGGATGGTGTTCTGCCAACCAACCAGATACAACAGCCACGTGTTCACACACACACGGGCCAAACACTGAATGTCCAGCACAGTCGGTGCTTAAACAGCCTTGAAGGAGATCAAGTGCTGGCTCATAGAAACAAGTACACAAATACACATGGCTGCATCATCGCCTCTGATTGCACACACACACTCACATACACACACACACATACACACACAGCCCACTGTAAGACATTCGTGACTAGATGTTCGATACTCTGTGAGTTGAAGGTGGACTCTGGAGGATGTGTGAGGTGTTTTTTCTGATTTATTTATTTTTATATGACTCAACTGGAGATAAATCTGCTGTAGAAATGATGTGTTATTGATACACACATTAGAGATTTGTAAAGCACAGCAGGTACCAGTGTGAACAAACACTGCTTGTGCACACTTGTTGTATAGTCTGGGTGGTGTCGCCTCAGCCGGTCTCCTCGCAGGCTGCAGAACAGTTTGTTAAAGTTGCACTGAAGCATCTGACTTTGTTCCATTATGTCAAAAGCAGCAGTGCTTTCTGTGCAGAGTCATATCAGAGCAAAACGAGGCACGCTAATTATCATTTCCAGCGTGTTCAGGTTCAGAGAGCGTTTCCGACTTCTGGATATGAGACAGTAAAAACCTGCTTGGTGGTGGTTCCTCTGCAGGCTTTGGTCAGACTGTAGCAGCTCACTGTCATTTCTGCCATCTGGTGTCTCAGTGGAGCCGAAGCTGAAGGTAAAACTCAGAATAGCCACATGCAAAATGGCTGGCAGATGGGATGTTGTGGCATGTGAAGAGTAAATGGAAGGAAGCAAATCACAGGGCTGCAACAGCACCTGAGGGGCAGTCACAACACTACAGCTACATTTACTGCAGAGCCCCCACGTGTTACTGAAGAACTGAGTGTCAAACACTGTCACCGCTGAATCATATCAGCTGCCCCGTCCTTACTTTAATTGCTCTGGAGGAAAATACCTCCACACTGTCAGTGTGGCTTCATGACAACATGGTTTATTAAAGGCCCCATATTTGACTCCACAGACTATAAATCAGGACATAGAGCCTGTGAAATAAAGCCAATGATTATATTAAGGAAACAGACAGAGCTGGTAGGCATGGATGGGGATTGAACCCATGATCTTTGGTTTACGAGACCAACGCCTTACCACTTGGCCACCACGCCGTTGTGAGTGCTTGTCCACAGGGAAACAGTTTGTGATCTTTTGTGACCTTCCCAAAGGGTCCTCAGCTTCAGTGGCCTCCCTGGTCTCCAGACCTGGATCCACCAGACCACCTGTGGGATGTGGTGGAGCAGGAGCTGGGCAGCCTGAATGTGCAGCTGATAAATCTGCAGCGATGATGTGATACAATCGTGTCGACAGCCGAGCATCAAAGAGCAGAGGCTGTTTAAAACATTTACATGTGATTCAACATCTTCCTCCGTCTCTTTTTCAGAGCTACGTCCTCTGGAGCTTTTTCTTTCTCACTGCTTCCTTCCACAGTCAGACTGAAAAATGTTCTACTGGAAGGGTTTTTTTGTGCATGTGTGGTACCTGCCTGTCTCTGGTATCAGATCTGTGCTGTGTCTGCTGACTCAGCAGGTCAACAGGGACTGACCACAGACTGTCTGTGGACCTGGGTCTGTAAAGTGAAGCCAACGAGGCTGTTCATCACATTCATGAAGCAGCTTTTACAGGCATGGATGGGGATTGAACCCATGATCTTTGGTTTACGAGACCAACGCCTTACCACTTGGCCACCACGCCTCTGTGAGAGACTCCCTGGTCTCCAGACCTGGATCCACTAGACCACCTTTGAGATGTGGTGGAGCGGGAGCTTGGCCGCCTGAACGTGCAGCTGATAGATGTGTGGTACCTTTACAACAGGTCGGTGAGCCTGGTGGGTGCAGGTGGGCGGGGCTTGGGGGTGTGGCTGAGGGCGGTGACTGCTTTGTTGTGACATCACAAAGTCCCATTAGTCCTGAGGCTGGTTTTAAGGCTCAGTTTCTGAATACAGGCGGTGAGCATTTCTCTGTGACTGAGGCCTTTCACAATGTTAATTAACTGACACTTGATGAACAACCATGAGGTGGTTTTACTTCCTTACAGAAAAAAAAAATAACCCATGACATTGCTGGAAGACACCCAATACCATTTCAGTGTAATAGAAAGTGTGAGTTATTTCCATATACAAACAAACACAAACATACAAAACACACCAACATTGGCTAAAAAGGTGAAGCTGTTACAGGTCATGACACTGACCCAACATCACGTGTTGGCGACTCTCACTACAGACCAATGTGCTACAAATATACACATTGTAAACATATAATTTATCACCATATTTTAAACATCCTCTTAAATTTACTATGTGAACTCCATAATCTTAATTCATTGTCTCAACTCACCCACAAGTTTACCCCTTTGAAAGATGCACATTTTATATTTGTCTTGTCAGTAAATGATTCTTCAGTGCATCAAACAATGTCCATCCTCATGTGTTTGAGTCTCTGCATGTAAAGAAAATATCTTCTCACCATTATCACCTCACAGTAGTTTACAGACTCTGAATGTTTGTGTATCTGTGATATGAATGTGGATTTACACATGTATACATGTGTCTATATGTAACTATACCGGTGTGTGTATCTGTGTATTTGTGTGTGTGTGTGTGCGTGTGTTAATGCCACTACAGGAAGTTGGCAAAGAAGCAGAAGGAGACGGCCAGCAGCTCCACTCAGCAGAGGGAGATGGGTCCGGTCACCACAGCTGATAAGAGCACCACCAAAGTCAGCACCCTGCACAAAGACGACCCCTTCTCCACCTCCAACCAGGATCTCAACGGATTCAGTAAGTCCAAATCCTCCAGTCCCGGCGTCAATGTGCCTCCTAAATCTACCAGCTGCAGCTGGAACTGTCACTAAAGTCCAGTGGAAGATTTACTGTCCCAGTTTCATGTCTGAGTGCATCGCACCCGCAGTAACCCACAGAAAGTGTTGACATTTTTTCTCATGGTAAACTTTCTTTTGCCCTCGCCAGAAAATATGCATCTACAACGTTTCTGTGCCATTAATCATTTTGTCATATTAATTTATTCAAATAGTGGATATTTCATTTCAGAATAAAAGTCCAAATATTGCTCTTTGGCCTTCATCAGCAGTGTGTTGTGCTGCTTCACCGGCCTCCTTCTCACTTAATGCTGCTGTAATCACTTTCAGCTCCCGGATTCTTTTCCC
>CM076649.1:27487071-27490060 GCA_038496675.1 Rachycentron canadum
ATGTGAACTGGGTCTTGACTAGTTGGTGGAGGCAAACGACCATGAGGCGAGGACAGCCTGTGTTTGACTGTAACCATGTTGGTCATGTGACTGACTTTATGTTTTCCTGTGTCATGTTGACTGTGCAGTGTCCAAAGAGCCAGTTCCAGCCACAACATCTATCGGTGAGTAAAACAGTTTCATTTATTGTATCGATGTTCGTTTGTTTCTGTCTCAAAGGCGCTGGTTAACAACCGTTGGCTCTCATCTGAGTGTGTGTGTGTGTGTGTGTGTGTGTGTGTGTGTGTGTGTGTGTGTGTGTGTGTGTGTGTGTGTGTGTGTGTGCGCAAAATTTGAACAAAAAGGAAGAGCTTCACACATATTCATACACTATCAGAGGTGCACACACACACACACACACACACACACACACACACACAGTTTACCAATGAACAGAATGAAATGTCAAAACCATTTTCTAGTTCCTTCTTTCTGTCTTTCTCTCCTCCTCCCTCCTTCCTTCTGTTGGCCAGATTGACCAGTTCTTTGCCAAGAAGATTGGCTCTGGTCTGTGCCAAAGTGTGACGTGTGAGAGTGTGTGTGTGTGTGTGTGTGTGTGTGTGTGTGTGTGTGTGTGGAGGAAGCCTTAGCATGAATACACACACATGGAGGTAGAAGTGGTGACATTTGTCTGCCAGTCTTTCTTTTATGAGAGTGTCTCTGTTTTATGTGATAATGTTCTTCATCCAGCTGCTGCTCCTCATCTTCACGCCACACCTCCTCCTCTCCATCCTTCTCTCTCCTCTTCCTCTGTCTTTTTCCTCTTCTGTCACTTTTATTGTTGCATATAGTATAAATTAAACCAGACCCAGGTGTCTTTTCTATCTATCTATGCTCTCATCCTCTCCTCTTCCTCTCCATGTAAGAGAAAGCAAAGTGTATCTTTTCCTAAAACACAGTTGTTGAGGAGGTGACTCACTGTTTCACCTGCTGAGCCCGTGTGTTTGATGCCCAGGGAGCAGACAGACAGACAGTGATAGAGACAAGAAAAAAGACAGACTGACCAAGGAAAAGTGGACAAAGTCCTCCCCAAGCAAAGAAAACATCATTTCTATCAGCGTCTGACATCTTTAAGCTGATTTGCTTGAATCTACACAGATTTCTGAGCCGTGTGTTCGTGCACATCGAGACACGATGAAGCAGAATGTAAAACGTCGCTTGAGCGATTTGAGCAGCAGCACAGTTTTTCTGTCGTACATCTTTACTGAGTGACTTCAACGTTTGGTTGAACCATCTGTTCTTCCCACGGTTACACAGAAAGACCAGAGACGGGAAACAAAAAGACACAAACCCACAATGACGACATAAAACACAATGGAACAAATGTGACATGACACAAGATTCAAAAATACCCTTTAATCTATTCTTCTTTGCTTCTATCTAGTCATCATTGTATCTCCTGTTAATCCTCTCAGTTCCTACCTGACTATATCAGACAATAAGGAAATAAAAGCATGAATAAATAAAACTGTAAATAAGTAACAACAGGCAGGAAGTAGTTCTGATTGGATCTTGTTCTTTATATTCACACATTTTAAAAATGTGAAATATGTTATTTATTACTGTTTATATTTTAACGTTTATTAGTTTTATTCTTGGACTGATTTATTCTTTTTATGGCACTCCTGTGTCCCCATACGCATCATCCACACATTCATTCATCCCTCAAGTTTTCTCTCCACCACACTCATCTATCCATGAACTCATCTTCTATCTATCCACCAATTTCTCTTCATTTCTTTCTGCCTTTTATTTCCATTCATCATCCAAGTCTCCACCATCGTCCCTGTTTTCCCTAGAGCTCTTAACTTCTCTGGTGAAAGGGGTTCAGTTGACCCTTCTGTTCACTAACCTTTCATCCATCCACCCGTTAAACATCACAATGATTCTATTGACTGGAGCAATAAGTTAGTGGATGATGGACCTGTCAACCAAGCATGTCATCATCATCATCATCATCACCCTCACCATCATCATCATAACAGAGGAATAGAAAACCAATGTGCAGCAGAGTGGAGGAATAAAGGACAAAGGAAGACATGGAGGGTGTGTAATATTACACTTTGTCTGTCTTTGTCGCTTTGTTTGTTTTGTTTAGTTTAATCCAAGTTGAGACAAACAGCTGATGTTTTCATCCTAATAAAAATGTGAAATGACATTGACAGGAGGACGACAGAGACGGTGGCAGTCAGGCCGCTCTGCTTCATCAATGTTCCTGAGCACATTTCATTGATTGAAATGCTTGAATTGTTTTCGGTCTATCACTAGAAAACTGCAGCTCAGCGTCTAATTAAAAAGAGACTCTCACTCGAGTCTCTTCATAAAAATGCTCAGAAATTTAAAGAATAAACAAAAGAGCCTGGAGACAGAAAAACAAAAGCTGGTTGAGACATGATCTGACAAAACATATCAGGGTAGAGAAAACATTGGACTCCAGACTGGACTGGTGAATACTGTCACAACAGAAAAGAAAAGAAATCTTTAACCCTTTTAAACCCACATTCAGACTTTTTTCCTGTTTTTTCTGGGAGACACATGTGAGCTCTAACATGGGCGCCAAAATGAAAACCAAGACGTTCTGCAGCCACAGTGTGTTCCTGGCCTCAGGCTGTTCATTTGATCCGAGGGTGCCCTGCAAGTTGGCTTAGCTTCATCATTGAATGAATAGATAGGAAGTGTTTTTATAAAAAGCCAAAGCCTGACCTTTAGACACTTTCCAAAACCATCCAGGATTTTGAGAATGGATAACGGAACCTGGAAACCTCAATGGAGCCAGTAAAGATGTTTTTTCAACGGCTCAAAGAGGAGAGAAGAAGAAGAGAGAGGAAAGAAAGTTATTATGGCGACAGTGAAAGAGACAGACATACAGATTGAAGGATCAAAGACAGGAGAAGGAGCCTGGGTAAATCCAGTATTCAATGCAGAGGGGGTTTAGCTGTGTGTGTGTGTG
>CM076649.1:27494369-27514097 GCA_038496675.1 Rachycentron canadum
CACACACACACACCTCTCATCTCTCATGCCCACCCCCACATCCACCTTTAGTAGCTGGATGGTTGGAAAGGCCAGACTCATTTGCTACATTTTAAAAGTAAATATAGTCTGAATGTCTTCCAGCTAAAGGAAGGACCAAAGCATTGTGCTGCTCCCTGGTACCTACACAGCAGTTAACACCTTACATTAATGAATATGAATATATTTTAAATAATATTATTTAAAGCAGGAAAAAAGGTCAACAGGACTATATATTTGACCAGCATTTGACGTGGAATTACTTCAACCGTCTAACTGACATAACAGAATCATAGAAGGAATGATTGACATATGGTAGACCATAGAGTCTAAAGGTAGACGTTAAAGGTCCATACAGTCTAAAGGTAGACGTTAAAGGTCCATACAGTCTAAAGGTAGACGTTAAAGGTCCATACGGTCTAAAGGTAGATGTTAAAGGTCCATACGGTCAGATGGTGGACCTCCAGCCGGTCTTGGATTGAAATGCTCACAGCCTGTATTCACAGACTGAGCCTTAAAACCAGCTGTCAGGACTTCTGGAATTTTTGATGTGTTTTCCTGAAACCTGATATAGTTTTATTGGATCACTCAGAAAACAGCCAGCCAATCAGAAGAGAGGCTCAGAGCCTCTCTATCTTCTTATCAATATCAACACTTCAAAATAAAACTGGAGAAGTATAAAATATGGGACCTTTAATATAAAATTTTGGCCCTTTAATATAAAGTATTGGACATTTAATATAAAATATTGAGCTTTAAATGTGTAGGATTCCTTGAAAAGTTCCTGTGGTTGAAAAGTTCCAGTAAATACAGGCTAACAGGTAAAGTCTCTCTCATTTTTGTTCTGATTAAAATCAAATTGTTCTACTCAGAGAAACTCCTCACAGATTGTTAAAGAATAGATACAGAGAACAAGCTGCATATTTTAGTACAGTAAAAGCTTCACTTCCTGCCAGCAGACATCAGTGATGTAATATATATATATATATATATATATATATATATATATATATTAAATGTGCCTTTCGGTGGATATTTTGAAGATGCACTGCACTTGAGCGACTTTAGCAACAAAATGTGCTTCTACACAGTGGAAGTGGATCCGTCCAGAGGCAGAGAGCTCGTAATTTCTATCCACAGCCCTGCTCGTATTGGAAGTAGTTTTTTTTCATAGCATTACTGAACTGCAGTTATTACTGAAGGGCAATTATTTTCCCCAGCCCGGTTCAGCATAGCATTAGACTGCATGTAAGGTGATTATGGCTAATGGTAGTCATTTTGTTTGGCCATAATGTGGCAGTGCTTGGTAATTGAAGGTGAGAGCGGGGTTGAGAGATAGTAATTTTTAACCTTTATGTGCTCAGGGAAGATTGAGCCCCTGTGCTCTTTTCCAGCCACTTCTTGACTCACTGCTTACACAGCTTATATTCATGTCCAGAGGCCTCTCGGTTACATGTCCTCTGTGAAGTCTGTCCCTGGTCTGTCAGTCTTTGAACATCTGTCCTGGGTTGGTTTCCCTCAACGTGCAGCTTTGATACACAAGGCATATCATTGTAATGCAGTTCATTTTGTTGAAGTTCCTCCAGACATGTTTTAAACTCACTCAACTCACTTCCTGGTTGAGAAACCTGGATCAGGCCTTAAGCCCCGCCCACCACCACCTTGCTCTGTATTGACAGGTGAAAGAGAATGAAGATGGTTAGAGTGTAGCGTAGTTAGCGTCTTTGATTTCTTTGTGTTGTTTGTTGGCTTGTAGCTGGCAGTGGCTGACACTGTTAGCGGTTGCGCTAATGCTAACCCTGGCTGTCTGTACTGACAGGGTTTCAGATTTATTTAGCTCCTCCCCCCTTCCCCACAGGTTGATCTCTGACTGTCTGAGTCTGTTTCTATCAGACCGTCACTGTTTCACTCAGTCATGGTGTCGACTGATTATTTCACTCATCATGTATCTGTGTTATAGGAAAAGATCACGTTACTCGGACTCGGGGATGATCTGAATTTGTTGATCAAAAGTCGAGGTCACTGTGACCTAACAACACGTTTTTGGCCACAATGAAGTAGCAAAAAATTGCATCCATTGCATCTCGACTACCTTCTGCTCAGTTAATCCTACACTGCAGTGCGTAACACTTAATATGGATCATTACATTTACATTTACATTCAGCAGAAGCTTTTATTCAAGGCAACTTACAAATCAGGGACATCAGTAAAGCTTCGGTGTAGAACGAGACCTTGGTGATTAGAAAAAAACAGACTTGAACAACTTTTGTGTTTCTTCACAGTTCAAAACAGACATTCATTTGTATGAAAATATTGCATATTATTATTTTAATCCCTCACGTCTCTGTTAATTATCTTCATGCATCAGGCAGTTAGTTGCCCAGACTGAGCAGCTGGAGGCAAACAGTGGCTCCCCACCCGACGAGGATATGACTCTAATCCCCCTTTCTTAGTGGAGAGAAATAGGGGAGGTTTCTATCTGTCTGTAAGTCTTTCTGTTCACCAGTCGCTTTCTTTCTCTCTCTGGTCCTAACTTGCGAGATAAGACTTTTTTTTTTTTAAATAAGAAACTGCTGTGGAGCAGATTTGTCTGACTGTTGTGCAGCTGCTCGGTGACTTCAGTGAGTAACTCATGCACAAACAAACACCCACACACATTCAGATATCTCTGTTCGACTCTGGTGCCTGGAAGTTCCAAAGAAAGTGTTTTTTTACACGCATACACACACACACTTGTAGTCATTACACATGCATGCAGACGACCCTGCAGACACACACAAACAGGGCCAGGCTTTGTGAGTCAGTGATTTCTCTCCTCTTGTCAAGAGCAGGGAGGTGAAATGAGGTAAGCCACCGGGATACTGTCTAGACCAGTTGATCTCTGTGACATACAGTCCAGATATATATGCTGCTGCCGCTCTGGTGTTTCCTCCACTTATCGCTCCTTTATTCCTCCACTCTTTTTCTCTTTCGTTGCCTCCTCTGTCGTGTCTTTGTTTCATCTGTCATTCGATTTGTTCTCTTCCCAATTTGAATTCAGTTTTCCAATCATACAAACTAAATTTGCAAACACATTCAGAACACTGCAAAGTAATTAAGTACATGGTGTTTATCTTAGAAAAAGAACTTTCTCTGTCTCTCTCTTCTCTCTATTCTTTCTTTATTCTTTTTTTTTACCCTTGTTGAAGTTCCTCCTCTCATTTAAAGCCTCACTCTCTCTTCAAAAGGAGAAAAGAAGTGCAGCAAACATTCATTCATATAAAAACCTTGTACTTATGTTGAATAAACTGTAAAATAAATGTATCGACTCTATGTGTGCGAAAGAGACACACTGAGTAAAGATTACGTAAATCCCCAAAAGTCAATATCCTTCATGTTATTATCTCTCAACGTGCTGCTATAATGCCCTGTTATAGAAGGCAAGACGGAAGTTATTATGACCTCATCGTAAGGTTCTGTTGCTAGGCAACATGTAGTCGTTGTAGTGATGACGACAGGAGCGAAGGGAAAAGTGCGGTGACGTAGTTTCTGGAGGGACAAAGTCCACGTCAGGAGGAGGTTGGGGTGAATGGAACACGACACAGGAGAGCTGTGTTCGATTCCCATGCAAAAGTTGCAGTTTATGTTGTTTCTATGATCCTTGGCCATTCTTTGTTATCACTGTAACCATGACAACAGAGATAGTCTAGTGTTGAGGAAGTACTCGACATAAAAAACATAACTAAACTTAACCAAGACATGACTTTTATTATAGTAATGGCGATGAAGGTCGGCACGCCATTCTTGGTTTAGTCTGCATGTATATGGTTGTAACCATGGCAACCAAGTACACCCGCCACGGTAGGGGCCCATTTTGGGACGTATCTGAGGGTTGGTGGTTGCTCAGGGTGGAGGCTGCTGCTGAGTTGGTGTCATGGCATTACCATTAGTTACCACGACATATGGGACCAGCCGATGTTGAGGAAGTACTGATTTTAACTGATTTTAGTCTTTTCCTGAACCTGAACCACAATTGTGTTTTATTGTAACTACGATGATATCGGATTATTTGGTTATTTCTTATGAACTGCTTCATACTGTCAACAATATAATTAGTTTTTTCGTGTCCTACATTGTAAATTGTGCAAAATAAACAAAGCACAAGATGAGTTTGTTTAAAAGTGAAAGATGGAGGATGACTCCTGCGCCCATGGTGCTGACACTGGAGGCCTTTCTCCCCACCTGCAGCTTCTGCTCAAGGATCTTTGTATTTCTTTTTTCTTTCGTCATCATTTCTGTCTTCCTCTTCCTCCACCTCTGGACAACAGCTCAGCTGCACTTGTATTTTCCATCTTTTATGCTATAGCAACTCACTGTTCGACCAGAAGCTGTAATGTGTTTCAAATATCAGAGCGATTTTTCATCCATGGCGAAGAGAATTCCACTGGTCGGACTCTGGCTGGAAAATGAAACTGAACTTGACCTTGTGCTTCACAGAGAGAGAGAGAGAGAGAGAGAGAGAGAGAGAGAAATAGGAACTCAGCAGCTACAGCTGGTACATGTGCAGTCCAGTTTAGGGAGTCGTGTCTAGCAGGGGTTATTTTCATGTAACTAATATTTGCATTAATAAGAGTTTCATAATGGTTGATAAAAAAATTCAATATAGTTTATTTGATTTAAACTGCTGTTATCCAGGTTTTTAGATAATAATGTTTATATACATCATACTGGAACCATGTGTAGTGTTTAGTATAATTTCAATTTCCATGTTTAATCATTGTTTGACTATTCAGGAATTAATTATATGAGTGTGTGTGTGTGTGTGTGTGTGTGTGTGTGTGTGCGTGTTGGCTGATTTTGTAATGAATATGACCAGAGTTTGTAGTTGATGCAAATACAGACATTCAGTTGCTCCTGTAATGAAGTAATTTCTTTATTGTGATTGGATTTGACAGTAATTGCCCGTTGGGGTGTCAGGGATGTCAGCGAGCTACAGCAGACACTCACTTCTAATTGGCTGGCAGCTGTCCATTAAAGGCACATAACATTATATCTTGGACGTGATTCAGGTCGACAGCATCGCTGTGTTAGTTTGTAAATACGTACATCCAGCCTTTATGGTAGCAAACACAGAACAATACATAACATAGGAAAAGAAACAATACGGAGGCTCTTTCAGGTGCAAACGCACCTCACGCACCTGTCAGTCAAAGAGGCCACGCCCTGAATTCCCCATAACTTCCATCCTTAAAGATGAAAGATTAAATGTGTACAGGTGAGTTATACAGACAGTTTTTGTGAAGGAGGAAATTAACTGTAGAGAGCAGAGCTGTTTTTGTACCAGGCTGTGAACATGTTTATTTCTGCTGTGAAGCTGGATGTTTGAACGTGGGGGTCACTGGGGACTGACTCTGCTGGTCTGCAGAGGGACTGCAGGGTTGGCTTCATGTTTCAGCCATGGAGGTTGAGGCTTGGTGCAAACAATGTCACAAAAAATCAGATGCAGAATTATACTATATTAATGGTGCTTCATATGTTCATCACAGCATTGAGCCTCTAACAGGGGAGGATTTCTGTAAAAACAGTAGAAGAAGAGCACGAGCTGAGTTAACACAGCGATACCCTGTTGTGATAAGTTGAAGTCGTCCAGAACTGAGTCTTAATAAAGTCACAGGGAGGGAGGAGGGAACTTTATATAGCTAGCACACTGCCAAGCATGAAGGACTGCATTAACTGACACACTCACTGACAGTGCAAATGGCCTTCGCACACACACACACACACACACACACACACACACATAAAACTCCCAACGCACTTGTCTCTCTTTCAATCAATGACTCTCTCTTACACTGTCAAACACACAGTAGCCACACACACTCAACACTCTCCGTATGTCTCTATGTCAAACACACACACACACACACACACACACACACACCCCTGTGACTGTGGGGGTCAATAAATCTCCCCATTAGCATTGAGATGTCTTCATCATAGTCAGTGTTGTGGAGCTGCTGCTACGACTCCATTTCATGCCTGACTTAATGCATATTTGACCTTGGTGAGTTTAACACACACACACACACACACAGACACACACACACACACACACACACACACACAGACACACACAGAGAGAGAGAGAGTGAAAGAGAGAGATCCACATCAATGCAAACTCCACATACTTAATGTTAAGCGTGCACATTCAAACATTTGTATTTGTGCAGAAACACACACACGTATACACGTATGAACTTTCACACACACACACCAGTCACATACCTGTGATTTTGCCTGCAGCCCTGGGAGTGTTTTAGAGTCTCTGCAACAAAGGGGATACTTGAGTGTGTGCACAGATATCTTTGTGTGTCTGTAATTGTCTGTGATATATGTATAGTGTATGTGTAGTGGTGGGTCACAACCACAGTACAAACACAATAATTATATCTGGGGTGAGAAAAAGAAAGAGATGTTTCCACCTGTACAGTTGCATCACAAAGCATGGCATCTGTCGCCTAGCAACATGGACAGCATGTGACTTTTTTCCAGAAAAACATTTGAGGCCCCTGGTTTCAACCATAGCCTGTCAATCAACCTGGACATAAACTCTGGGTCTGAAAAGTGAAGCCAATGCAGGAGGGGGCGACTCCACTGGTTGTAAAAGAAGTCAGATTGTATTGAAGTCTATGGGAAAATGTCCCTACTTCTCCCTTGATTTATTAGCTCAGTAAACGTTTTCCTAATGAGTTTATGGTCTCAGTCTCTAGTTTCAAGTCTTCAATACAACATGATGTTCATTTTTTAAATGATGGTCCATTTAGAGGAAAATAGACCAGAAAACAAGGGATGAATTAGGGGGCGTGGCTACAGTGTGACTGACAGACTGTAGTTGGGAGAAACCCATGTGACACAGAGGAAATCATTGACAGTGAGCCATTTCCTTCTGCTGCAGAGTTAATTTTGTCAGTGCTCGGGGGCTCCCTACTCGCCTGGAGCCCCAAGCACTTGCCTGCCTTGTTGTTTCCAAGTAGCCCCTCTGCCCATCTATTGATTGTAAGATATCTCTGAAGATAATTAACAGCCCAGCCAAACCTCTCAGATAATTTGTGTCAGTGATGCTGCTGATGTGAAACTTTTCCAAGATGGCCGACAGACAAATTACAAACTGGAGACGACAAAACAACGTAAACCAGTGGGTGACGTCCTGGTGGGCTGTAACAGTTGTACCATTAGCTGTTCAACTGAGCTGAAATACACTACTACTACTATATATGTGTCGTTTTCATTACTGGCACACAATGAATCCACCCGTCAGAGGCTTTGTGGCGCAGCAAAAAGAGGCTGTGAAATGGTCGTCTTCCAATGCAGCCTCTGCAGGATGCAGGCCCCTGAATTGGGGCGTGGTGCATGTGTCCTCTAAAACATATTTGACAAAAAGCAGATTACTGGTTGGAGATAGGGTTGCACCCAGAGTTTAAAGGAGGGCGCAGGAACAGAGGATGACAGGAGTTAATACAGATTTATGGGACAGGATGAAGTGCCGGAGTAAATTCTCGGCAGAGACGGGAGGCGTATGCGGCACAACGCCGTTCTGTTTCAGCAGGCAGACGTCTGTCCTGACCTCTCCCCAGCTCTCTACACCTGTCTTTCCTTCACCTCTTTCCCTCCTCATCTCTCTCTTATCTCTCCTGTCCCCTGTTCTCCTCCGCTGTTTTCTCCCGTGTGTTCCTCTCAACATCCGCGTCCTTGCTTCCTTTCTTCCCTTCTCTTTTGTTTTCTCCCTCCACGTTTCATCGCCTCTCCTCTTTATCTCCCCTCTCCTCCAATTTCCTCATTTCTTTATTCTCCCTCACTTGTACCCTTTCTCTCCTCCTCCACCCTTTTATCAGCTCCTCTTCTCTCACACCTTCTTATTCTGTCTTTCACTCTTTTACCACTTCCTAATCTTACACAACCTGTCAGCTGTTTTGAATCACTCATTGTTGGCCATTGTACGCTCTCCCTGACCACACACACACACACACACTCCAGGAGCTGCAGAGTGACCCATGTGGCCGGCTCATTCTTCATTCGTTTAGGGAAGCCAGTGTTTAGATTGGCTTATGGAGAAGCCACTTTAGGCCACTAATGAATCCACAGCCATCATTAACATGCAAATAGCTCCATTAAGAAAACATAGAGTCATGCAGTTTTATATTAGAAGCCCCTTTTCTTCTCAGACACACACACACACACACACTCTCACTCACACTTCAGTGAGTCTACTGGCCTGGCTGGTTACCAGAAGCCATATTTCCACAGCACTGAACAAAATATCACTTTATTTATGGATTAAGCCACAATGAGGAAATTAAAACATGAGCTATTTCAGATTTCACAACTGTTGGATAATAAATAACTAAAATAGGCTTCTTCCAACAATTACAAGCTCATTTATTTCTCTTTTTCCTGACATCCTGTCCTCTTCATCCCTCACTTTCCTTCTCCTTGTTCTTGTCCTAAAACCTTTTGCGATTTGAAACTTTTAAAAAGTCCTTATGAAAGTTTCAGTCTCTGGAGAAGCTCTTGACATGTGACATTGCTTCATCACTCGCTCTGTCCCCTGAACCCTCCATCTGTCCTGACTAATTAAAGCCCAAACACTTGTCAAATCAATCTGTCCGGTCCTTAATTGGAGGAGAGATTTTCCAATTAAGTGTCCCATCATTCCCACCAATCAGGGCTCATGTAGCTAAGTGACTCATTTGACTCATCGCTTGTTATCAGTGACCAATCTTGAGTGCATCAGCAGTGTGTGTGTGTGTGTGTGTGTGTGGAGGGGAGGGTAACACATAACTCACTCCTCTCTCTCTCTCCATTAACAGACAGTAGCCAGCCCTCGCTCGCCCAGCCCTCTCTGACCCTGCAGAGTTTTCCCTATGGAGGCTGTGAGTCTGTGGAGCTCTCCTACCAGAGTGGTATGTGAACAGGGTGTAGGTGCTCAGTTAGCTGGGCAGATTGACTTATAGCTAATTGGCTTTGTAGTTTGTCAGTTTGTTATGTGGTTAGTTAATTAAGCAGTTTGCCAGTAATTAAGTCAATTAGTTAGTTTGCTTGTTAGACAGTTAGCTAGGCCTAGATAGTCAGTTATTTAGATTGTGAGGTATTTAGTCTTAATTAGCTTAGGTAGCTAGGTAAATAGCCATTCAGTTGTTTCGTTGGTTAGCCATTCCATCACTTACTTTCCTGCTGGTCAGTCAGATTGTGAGTTGGCTAACTGGTCATTTAGCATTTTCAGGAAGTTTGTCAGTCTGGTACTAGCTTAATCTTTAATCAGTCACTTATTTAGTCAACCAGAGTGGTTATTAGCTATTTAGTCAGTTATTAGTTATTTGGTTATCTTATTGAGAAGCTAATTAGCCAACTACCCAGGTTGACATAGCTATGCAGTCAGCCAATTGGTTATTTAGTCTGTTAGCCAGTAGTTAGTCCATTAGTTAGCTAATGAGGTATTTAGTCAGGTAACTATGTTAGCTAGCTTGGAGCAAGGTAAATAATTGGTTAGCGTGCTTGCCCGCTACGTTAGTTAGTTATTCAGTTACTTATATAGACATTTAGCCAGTTAGTTATTTGGTTAGTTAATAAGTTGGTTTGTTCATCAGTATGTTAATGAGGTATTTTGTCTTTTGCCTGTAGTCAGTTAGTTAATTTTGTCGCTAGTCAGTCTTTCACTTGGTTGGCTTGTTAAGCTGCTGTTCAGTAAACAAGTCACTTATTTATTTTGCTAATTAGCCAGCTAGCTAGGTGTAGATATAGACAGTCAGCCAGTAATTTATTTAGTTAACTGATAAGTTAGCCAGTAGTTAACAGGTGAAGTAAAGACGACTCAGTTTGTGTATTTGGTCACTCAGTCAGTCAAGTAAGATAGCTAGACATTTAGATGGTAAGTTATTAGTTATTCACTTTCTTTATTACTTGTCAGTTAATCTTAGTCTGTTCATCAGTTAGCTTGTCAGTTGCTAACTGGGACTCACATTGTACTTACACAGAGGCAGAAAGATTGAAATGAAGAGTGAGTTGTTCAGTTCATTAGTTCAAAAGAAAATGAGTTACTCTGGCACTGCTGGATTATTGATTGAACATAAGTTGGTGATTTAGCTTAACAGAGAATTTGCAACATGAATAATGATTAGACTGCAATTTGATATAATGATTTTCAAGATCCATGCATCCACCCACTCTTCCTCCCACATACAAACTTTACCAAACTGTCCTGTTTATATATTCATCCTGCTCTCTCTCGTTTCTGTTCCTCTAGGTCAGTTCCAGGCCGGCCAGTTTCAGCCGGCTATTCGAGTCGCCGACCTCCTCCAACACATCACGCAGATGAAATGTGGACAGGGCTATGGTTTCAAGGAGGAATATGAGGTGACTACAAACCCATGCACGCACACACACAAAGAGGTTTATAATGAGAAGAACTGTAAAATAGACATCAATCTTTAAATAGACAACATTACAGGCAGCTATTAGTAAGAAGGTCAAAGGTCAGCAGCTACAGCACCCAGATAATAGGTATCATAAAATTTCCCTGTGACCCCAGCATGTAGAAATGTAACTGCTGGTAAAGTAGCGAGTCGGAGAGAAGGGTTTTCTATTATCATAAAAATATGGGTGCAGCAAAGCCCGAAGCAAGGCTGCCACAGTGGTAGAGGTGTATCTGTGCAAGATGGGAGATGCTTCAGCTGCCTCCATGACCCTGAACAGAATTTAGCAGGTGTGCTGCAAAAAGTTTTGAGGAAAAAAAATCGATTTCAGCTGCAGCAACATAAAAATGTCATTAGAGTAAACAGGGCACATCTGAAACTGGATCAACTGCTAACAGATGCAGTCTGTTTCTGCATCAAGGCGGCAGAAATCAGCTATTTGCATGAGAAAACATGCATATACATATGTGTGTGTATGTGTGTGTGTATTTGACTGAGAGAGATTATGGGGATTGGATTTGTTTTTTTGAGGTGGGATGATACAAATCAATTATTAATTCTTAACCTTCATCATCAATATTAATGATCAGAGAAACAAACAGGCCAACTGTACAAACTTTCTGTCTCTTTCTTTCTCTCTTTTTCTTTCACTAATAAACACCAATTAGCCATAACATTATGACCCCTGACAGGTGGCGTCAATAACACCGATCACCTGGTTACCATGGTTACCTGTCAGTGGTGGATATATCAGGCAGCAGCTGAACATTTAGTCCCGAAGTTGATGTGTTGAAGCAGGAAAAATGGTCAAGTGTGAGGATGTGAGGGACTTTGACTTTGACCAAACTGTGATGAGACGACTGGTCAGAGCTTCTCCAACACTGCAGCTCTGTGGGATGTTCCTGGGCTGCAGTGGTCAGGACCAAGGAGG
This sequence comes from Rachycentron canadum, assembly GCA_038496675.1. Taxonomy (NCBI): domain Eukaryota; kingdom Metazoa; phylum Chordata; class Actinopteri; order Carangiformes; family Rachycentridae; genus Rachycentron; species Rachycentron canadum. The sequence continues at coordinate 27,505,768 of CM076649.1, forward strand.
GAGAACCACTGGACCACAGACAGGGTCAGCTTCAGGTCTAGAGGAGTCCAAGCCTCCAGGGTCAGGACTGATTTGGCAGCAAAAGGGGGAACTACACTATATTAGGCAGGTGGTCATAATGTTATGGCTGATAGAATTAATCGCCACTTTCACATTTGTTTTTCTGTTGGTATCAGTCTCTTTCTTCTCCTCCACCACGTCCCCTGACTGTCATTTACCTGCGCCGTCTTTGCTCAACGTGAACCTCCCCTTCCTTCATTTATTCCTTCAATTTATCTTTCTTTCTTTCTCTCGCCTCCTTCTCTCTTTTCTTTTCCTCCCATCCCATCTCTCTCTTCCTTATTGCTGTCTCCCAGCCCCTTTTCTCTCTTTACCCATAAGCCCCTCTTACTTTGTCTTCCTCTCTGTGGTGACTGTTTGTTTAGAGCATAGTTCATCACATTCATTCTTTTCCTTCAAAACCCTCGTTCTCTCTCTTTCATTCAAAAGACACCAGAGTCTTTTTCCTTCTCTGTCTCATAAGAATGAATATTTTCTATTATCGACTCAGCGCGCATGTTGAAAATTGTCCCTCTGAGATGCCGTACGTTATATTTTCATTTGCTTCCTGTCATTTTGGTTTATACCCACTGATGTTTCAGGGGAGAGCAAATGTGATTTATTCTCCTGTGTGTGTGTGTGTGAGAGAGAGAGAGAGATTGAGAGACAGAGGCAGAGAATGGAGGATTATTAGTTGTCCCGGTCGCTGCCAGCTGTCACCAGCAGAGACATTCAATGGATGGTGTTCAAATACACATTTACACACACATATACACACATGCTCTGTCTGTTAAAAGTGTTTTTATGTACCTGTATAAGTGGATGCTTGTGTTTTTGTCAGGTTAACGCGTAGTAAAAGTGGCGTCTGTGGTGAAGTGTTTGTTACAGTTGTGTCCATGAGCATTTTGGATGTGCGTGTGTGTGCGTGCGTGTGTGTGCGTCTGCCACCGCACCCCATATGGCGTCTTCTTGTTCCCGTCTCCGTGTGCGATGTGACCTCCAGTGCTGAAGCCCATTAACCCCACTCACACCGACAGCCACACTGTCAACATGTCGCTCCCCACCGGGATCACACCTTTTCATTTAAAGGGATATTCCACACTGTTTCAAGGGGCGTAACCGTGTGTCGTAGCATGTTTGTGTTCAGTTAGATTGTATTCTAATTTAAGTGTTTAGCAATAATTGTACCAACAGGACAAACTAAACTTTCAAGTGTAGCAGATTTTAGGAATTGAAAAACGAGAGCGAGAGAGATACCGAGTGCTTGTGGCTGTGTCTCCAGGTGGATGCCAGTTGCTTCTGACGTTGAAATGGTAAAAGAGAATAACAGGAAGGAAATGGGCTTGTTTCAGGTTAATTCACACAGATACAAGGATGTAGTCCGAACGCAATAAAAGCATTTTAACTACGTCCTTGTGCCTGAAAGAAACCCAGCGGCTTCTCATTCTTCTCCGAACTGTCACGTGAATCACAAACACTTTGATGGGACAGAAAAATGCACTGATTAGAAATGTATTCTCTCACTGAGGTCTGAGGATGTGTGTCATCATTGTAGGGAGTCTTAAAATAAATAAAATAAGTGGCATAAAGAATAAACAGGTTGTGTGTGTGTGTGTGTGTGTGTGTGTTTGTGTGTGTGTATTGTGGGGGAACAAATATGATGTAACTCCAACATGTTTTACTTTGGTCGTGAGTTTTTTAAGTGGAATTATTTTATTAATTTTAACCATTAAAACTGAAGTACCCACTCACTGTTACCAAAGAGGCAGAGCGTGTGTGTGTGTGTGTGTGTGTGTGTGTGTGTGTGTGTGTGTGTGTGTGTGTGTTTCCCGTCGTCCCTCCACTCACCCTGCTCTGTGTTTTTATATAGAATATTAATAAACCCAAAAAATGATGGAATTCAGATGAGAGGAGTCTGATTAAGACTGCCTTGTTTTTTCAGGTGGAAGAGGGCAGCCAAGGCACACTATGCAAATGTACACACACACACAGAAACACATGCGTGCACACATGCACAGCCCTCCTACAGAAGCCTCCCACCTGATGTAGCTCTAAAAAACATTTTTTACACACACACACACACACACACACACACACACACACACACACACACAGACACACACACACACACACTATATCCTATACAAATACAGTGTGACAGAAAAACAGACACCTAAACATATCGTTCAGTGAAGCAGAAAATGGATTCTTTTAAAGTGGCATATGGGTCGAGTGTGTGTGTGTGTGTGTGTGTGTGTGTGTGTGTGTGTGTGTGTGTGTGTGTGTGTGTGTGTGTGTGTGTCCTCTTATGTGTCTTATGTGTATGTAGGTCATATCGATGTCTAAAAGTGAAAGCTGTTGTCTGGTCTTCTTAAGCCCTTAATGGAGTCAGAAAGGACAGTTCACTCGCCCCTATATAAAGAATGAGTGTGTGTGCGTGTGTTTGTGTGTCTGTGTGTGTTGTGTGTCAGTGAACTCCTCCTGTGTGTTATAACCGTTGTTCTAAAATGGTTCTGTGTCCATATGGCGGCCTTTGAGAGTTGGGGTTTGGTTTCTTAGCACAGGCTTGAGAGTGATCTTTAACAGTCACTCACACACACACACATACACACACACACACGCACACACACACACACACACACACACACACACACACACACACAGATCTTTGTATGTACACATTTGGCACATGCACGTGTAGTGTGATCATGCCAAATTATGCATCCTCAGACTCACACACTTAAACTTGCTCACACTATAGAAAAATATAAAACAAATTTGTGTTGCACAGTTTAAGTAGATTACACACACACACACACACACACACACACACACACACACACACACACACACTCGTTTTGTCCTTGCTATGTTTGTAAGTCTTGTCACATGGGCCAGCATCACAGCAGGGAGTCAGGACAATCTGTCTTCTCTCCTCCAACAAAGGACTGACAGTTTTCCCTCTCACAAGCAAAGCAACACAACAATCAGCCCGAACTTTTTTTGTCTCTTCTCTGCTCCTGTTTACCTGCACAAGTTGCTCCTCAATGACAGTTGCTTTTTTTTTTCTTAAATTCAGCGTAGGAATTCAAATGCATTACCTCTGCCAATAAAGTTGGAAGGAGGTTATGTTTTCACCTCCGCCTGTTGGAACTGTTTAATTTGGCTGAAATCTCATGCATGGTTATCTGGCCAAAGGACCCACCTGACTGGGATGAACAGACCTGGAATTTCAGCCATTAGACAATTTCTAGCCATAGCAAGCAGGAAGCACAAGTTAGCCAATTAGGGAGAGAAAATTAAAACCAGAGACGCCAAAAATAAGAGGAGTGGAGAGCTGTGTAGTGTCAGTAGTACATCGATCAGCCATAACATTATGACCACCTGCCTCATACTATGCAGGTCCTGACCCTGGAGGTCTGGACTTCTCTAGACCTCAGAAGCTGAGCTGTGGTATCTGGACCCAGACGTTAGCTGCAGATCCTTTAAGACCTGTTCTGACACCTTTCTATCAGAACCAGCATGAACTTCTTCATCAGTCTGAGCTCCAGTAGCTCTTCTTTTGGATCAGACCACAGGGTCCAGCCTTCACTCCCCACCACCATCACTGAGCCTTGACCCCTGACCCTGTCTGTGGTCCAGTGGTTCTGCAGTGTTGGAGAAGCTCTGACCAGTCGTCTCATCACAGTTTGGTCAAAGTCAAAGTCCCTCACATCCTCACACTTGACCGTTTTTCCTGCTTCAACACATCAACTTCAGGATTAAACCCACTGACTGGAGCTGTTGTAATGAGGTAATCAGTGTTATTCGCGTCACCCGTCTGGGGTCATAATGTTATGGCTGATGTGTGTATGTAGAGCATTATGAATTTAAATCAGACACAGCTTTAGCCTACATCTTAGATTTCTTTTTTCTCGAGTCACATGTGACCTGTCTTAAAGTGTCTCCATCCTCTGAAGATTCATCTCTCTTATGTTTCAGCCATAATAGCCTCACTGGCCTAAGTGGTAAAAGGTACGGTCTGTCGTAAACGATCAGTTGATTGGCTTTTCGTGAATATTCATGTCCTGTTTCAACTTCTGCCGGCCCATGTGTCCATGTACAAGCTCTGGGCATCAAGCCATATGTGCATGCATATTCCTGTGTGTTCATACCTCAGTGTGACACTATGAAACTATTTGTGTGTGTGTGTACATGTGCATATTCAGGCCCTGGCAGAGGGACAGACGGCACCCTGGGAAACGGCCAAGAAGGACGAGAACCGCAACAAGAATCGCTATGGCAACATCATCGCTTGTGAGTACTGCAATGACGTAGATACGCTGCCTGTGCTGGACTGTTGCTGGACATGTGTTCACTTCAGTGTGGTACCGTTCGGTCCGGGTTGGTTTTTCTGGTGGTTTAAGTCATTTCATGTGGTTCCTGTTGTTCTGGTTTCATTTGGTCCAGATTGATTCATTTGGTCTCAGCTTGATGTTTTCTTGATTTTTTATTTCTTTTTAATGAGACAGAGAAACTTTTCTTCAGTCTGACTGAAGCTTGGATTGGTTTGATTTATCATGGCTGGTTTTCTCTGGTCCGACCATCTGGTAGATTAAAGGTCCAAGAGGCTCTGAGCTTCTCTTCTGATTGGCTGACTGTTCTCTGAGTGAGCCAATCAAAACATTACAGATATCAGGTAAACACTCAAGAGAAACCATAACCTGCCAGGTTGGATGGTGGGTCCGGGTGGGCGGGGCTTGTGGCAACATCCATCATTTTCCAGGCCTGCAAAAGGCTTGGAATTCATGGTCTTCATGTCACACAGGTACGCCGCTAGTCGTCAGCGGGAATGTCTCGTAAGTGAGTGAAGTAGGATACAGATGTGCAGAAATGCCAGGCAAGTGCATTTTCAATAACATGCAGCTTTTGAATGACAAATACAAGACATGGCACTGTGCTGCATTTAAGTTCTGCACCATAACCTTTGACGTTCGCAACATGGAGGAAGCAGCTTTGGTTAGCCAGACAGCGTCGGCACATATTCACACCTGCTGTAGACCAGATGATGTTAATGTTGTTGTTGTTGTTAAACCAGTCAAATTAAGTCATGGAAATGGGGTAAATATAACAAGGAAGTTTTGAAAATCCATTGGTAAAAAAAAAAGTCTGGAAACCCTGGACATCACAAAGTCCCAGAAGTCCTGAGGCTGGTTTTATGGCTCAGTGTCTGAATCCAGGCTGTGAGCATTTCTCTGTGGACTGAGGCCTTTGATACTTTCACTGTATTAATATAGAATCTGGACCTGCTTTATAATCAAAGACCACATTATACTAAATGGGACCTTTAAAGAAAATTGACTCGATTTATCAACTCTGCTGCTGAAAGAATTGAAGGAATTGTTCTTTCTTTCAACCTCTTCACATTGCCCAGAGGTGATGACATTTCAAAAGAAACCTGGGGAAGAGAAAAGTCTGTATTGTGCTCACTAATGTCAGATCTAATAACATCATGAATGTAGCATTACTTTCTGCTTAGTGTTTAATTTCATACTGTGAGAAAATGAGAACATCACTTTCCTCCCTGGCTCATACAAGATTCAACCAAATCTTATCATTATACTTTGAAATTTCTGACTTTCAACCATGGACTGTAGCATTTGAATCTTTCTTGGACATGGAGGTCAACCCTTAGACTAAATGGACCTTTAATATCAGGACTTTAATGTCGTGTAAATCAGAGATTCCTTCATTGTACCTGTCACGTCCATTAGCTTTTAGTTAGTTTTTCCTGATAGTAATTATATAATTTTTTAAATATTAGACTTTCTTTTATTTGTGAATATCTTCATATTTCTCAATGTGAAGTGTATATAAAGTGTATTTAATTGGTACCAGGTACCAACACATGCTATGGTCCCAGGTGTCTTGAGGCCTTCCTCTAGCTGGAGGACACAGGTCCAAACCTCTGTTACCAACCATCTGTCCTGCCGAAGCGTCCTTCAACGAGTCACCCACCGACTCCCTCCAGCCTGGTGTGGGACCCCCTGCTGAGAGCCAGATGTCAGTACAACTTGGTGTTGGTAGAGTTATAACATTTGACTTCATTATTTCACTTTTACTCACAGCCTCTGACAGGGAGACCAATGAAAATCAAAGAAAAAAACAGTGAGTTTAGAAAACCACCTTTAATAAGAGCCATCCTTTGTCAGGATCCAGTAAAAAAGTTCAAGTCAACTCATTTCCTCAACTTTTGTTTGACAGATGCAGGAAACTACTGTGGAAAAAAAACATGACTTAAAGTTTGCGGAGGGATTTTGATGATCAAAGCCTGCAGCCTTTATTTTATTCATAGAGACTTTTGTCAAAACGAAGCTTCATTTGCAGCCAAATCAGGCTGCTGAGTGCAGAGTGAGGCACATGCTGCATGTCGCACTCGTGAGTGTGTGTGTGTGTTTGGCCATTAGAGTATGAATTAAAATGGGAATTTGATGCTGTGTAATACTAAAGTGTTTGCTATGATATTGTGGGCACTAATGATGCCTGTCTGATTCTTCTGTAGACGTGTGAGCGTGTGCTTGTTAGCCGGTGTAAGGAAACCTCCGGCAGGAGAAGGAGATTGTTTGGTTGAAGTTTTATGAAATAAAATTTACGAGAGACCAAAACGCTGGAGCTCACAAGTTTAAATGAGTGTTCCAGGGTTCAGACCTGAGGCTTCAGTCCAAAGCTCATGGTCCAAGTGCATTAAGAGCATGTGTGAATCACTTAAGCTGCACCAGCCACATGGTTCAAAAGGGGAGAACTCTATTAGTCTATTTGTGAATCATGGGAGTGTTTTAGGAGTGAATAAACCAATCAGAGCGCCGTCTCCCTGTCCCTGACGTTTGATGATAAAAGTGTTCATGAGGTGAACTGAGTGAAAAGTTTCAGAAATGGAGACTGAAGCCAGACGAAGTGGTTCAGAGAGGAAACAGCACTTTTTTTGTTTTCTTTGTTGTCAAATTAAACTTGGTTGTGTTTCCCAATTTTTTTGCAAATTCAAAATAGTTCCAATAGAAACCGCTGACGAATAAACAACAAACAAGTATGTGTTAACGCGGACAGATCTGGCAGGAAGACTCATCACAGTCGTGATGGATAACGATCACATTGTGGATGATGATCCAGGCAGATATTGTCATTTGAATGATCATTTTTGTATTTTATTTTAACGAACATGTTCCTTCATGTCTGGAAAATATGACATGTAGTCCGGGATGTCTCTGGAGTAAAGTACCACAACTCAGGAAGCAACGATGTTGTGACACTTTTTACCTTAATGAAGAGATAGAAATGGCAGCTCCTGTGATTTGGATGTTGGATAGTGGCCATGTTGCACTTTTGATTAAACTTTGATTAATTGTGCTTGAAAGCAGATTTTAAAATATCATGGATTAGCCTAAAATTATTGATTGGATTTGTGTGGGTGCACTTTCATGACCATTTTGATCCAGAAGATTGTGCTTGTGGGCTTTTATTTTGCAGTTCACGTGTGTGTGCGTGTGCCTGTGCGTGTGTGTGTTCACGTGCACACGCCTCATTACAAGGGTTTAGATGTCAAGTCTGAAAACACTGTGCCAACCTGAAGGCTTGAAAATGAAACTGTGGTGAAATGAAACAGCCTGACAAGGACTTGATAGCCGGCAGGAATTATGATAAATTTGCTATTAGCACAAATCCTTTAATTACAAGGGCCTGGTAATGGAAACTGTCCATCTTGCTCGCTGTGATTGTACAAAGGCTCATTTTCTTGAGAAAATGTTTTAAAAGGCCCCCGGGGAAATGACTTTGTATGCTGTCTTTATTAGAAGGAGGAAATATGGTGAGACGGGCAGAGCGACTGGCTGCAGCTGAAACCCTGAATGTGGGCTAAAGGTTATTCCGTCTTCTTTCTTCCTTCAGGTTCAACTTTAATTTGCCTTTTGAAACAAGGGATTTATTTCTGTTTTGATGCTTCAGAGCTCGGAACAAATTCCCTCAGTCGGATTCATTCTCCCTTTAACACACTGCACATTTCTGCATGTGTTCAGCCGCAAGCGGCCCTGTTCTTCAGCCACAGGTTCAAATGTGGAGCAAACTTTATTTTTATGGAAGAATCCAAACTGTTTTTATGACACGACTCTGCAGCTGTTTCCCTCCTCAGACTGACTGGGCGATCAACGCTAGTGAAGAAGCTGATGTTTTCTGCAGCACTACGTGGGATTTAGTTCAGGAGGAGGACTGGTTCAGATGGACTGGTTCAGGTGGACTGGTTCAGATGGACTGGTTCAGGT